>CM049854.1:5915766-6040766 GCA_027422415.1 Schizothorax lantsangensis | reverse complement strand
GACTCATCATCTCGTTGATCATATTAAAGTAAGTTTCTAAACGTCAGGGGTGCATTTAAATTTACCATTTTGAAAGCAAAATCTATCAGAAATTCCCACTGAAGCATTTCACAGCATGACAACTGAGTTTAATATTCTTCTTAACTAAATGTTTATATTGTTTCATATGCAATGTGAACAAGATCTAAAAAATGGAAGTTAGACTGCTCATTAATTTTGAGCCTAAATCCCTGTTCATATAAAAAATGTTCCACTCATTTTTGTCAGAAATCATTGCCACAGCTCAATGAGCAGATAAAAAAGCAGGTGTGGGAACTGAGGAATCAGCTCAAAGAGTGTGAGGCTGGACCACCACAGGACACTAAGGGAGCCAAACTATTTCTTACTCAAGTAAGAACTGAATCTCAGTCCATCACATCATCTTGCTTCTCATAATTATTATTTTGGTTCCAAGAACTGATGTGTCACTATATACCAAATTTTGTCAGATGCAGCCACAAGGTAGTGTTATAAAATACATTTCTAATTTACATTTTTGCCAATAATTGTTGAACAGTAATGATTAGAATGAATTATTGCGATGCTGACGATACTGAATTCTCCAGTATCACCCTAAACAAATAATTTCAATAATTTACGTCCATTTTTGTTATATTTCTATGTGATTAATGTTATTATAACATAACGCTTAATGTAACAAATGTTATTTTTGCTCTCATAGACTTTAGAAAGATTCAATGAACAAATCAAGTCCATATCATCAGGAGAGCTGATCATTAAAAAGAATTTGTTCGTCCAGCTTCGGGAGGAATTCAAGAAGTGGAACTATCATCTTAATGATACAAAGGCATCCTGTCAGTATATTTTCATATTTAAGAAACATAATATAACATTTGAATTCACTGTTGTTGTTTGAAAAAGTCAATTAATTTAAATAAAAATCTGTTTTGCTCCCAAACAAGTTAACAAATCGACTGAAGAGAAAATAGCATGTTGCCAGGATTTCAGAGGGAGGGAACTGCTCGGCTTCAGCAACTACTGTATGTTTGAGGAGATTCTGCAGACGCATGTGTCCACACTTAAAGATCCTGCTATCTACTTACTCAACACCATCAAAGGTATCGGCACACATCTTCATATTTAACATCTTTCTGATTCCAACATAAAACCAAATGATCAGATCACATCTGAATGGCACTTGAAATGTTTTGTAGTTTTAGTGCATCTGGTTTGTGAGACATTTCTGGCTGTTCGTCTTTTTATTAATTTATGTATTTTTCCTTAAGACATCGTCATCAAGCAGTTTACTGATGTAGTCGATGAGTGTTTCCAGAACTACCCTGTTCTTCTAGATATCACTATGGTAAATATTGCTCTTGATTAGTGGTACAGAAAACCGAACGATTGTCTATTTTTAATCAAGTTTTCTCTGTACTTTTTAATTTTTTAGGATAAAATTTACAACATTCAGTCTAACCAGCAAGAAAAGGCGGAGCAGAGAATCACAGAGCAGTTTGATATGGAAAACATGATCTTCACTCAAGATCCCATCTACCTGAAGAGCTTGAATGAGATTAGCGAAGATAAGTTTTCAGAGGATCAGATACCTATCTTTGACAAACAAAGCAAGTACGGTGAAATGCTGAAAGCGTATTATGAGGTATTATATGCTCTTTTTAGTCTTCAGTAACAAATATGAAGATTTGTTCAGAGACTGAATGGACTGCAGTGCTTAGCAGCTCTTTCATTTTCTTTCAGATTGTGGTGCAGCGGATGTCTGACCAGCTGCCCATGATGATCATGCTTTTCATGCTGAAGCAAACTGCTCAGCTCCTGTCTACTGACATGTTGAGGTTACTGGATGGGGCAAATGTGAGCGAGCTCCTGTTTGAGGACTCTGATGTTGGTAGAAAGCGCAGAGACCTACATGCTCGCCTGGACCGTATGAGTATTGGTCAGGAAAAAATTTTCAATTTTGTCTGAGCAATCTTTTGACTATGATATGGAGTTATGCAATAAAATTATATTTGTTTATAAGTCCTTTTAGCATCATTTTGGTGCAATTAAAAGCAGTCTCTGTGTCATTCTGTGAACGTGAGGATGTGAGGATGTGTTCTGTGAGGAATAAAAGGTTAAAAGGGTCTTTTGAGCTTTTGGAAGTGTCGGGGAAACCCAATAAAGTCTTTAACTTGTGATTTTCCTCATAAATTTACATGTGATGGTCATGATGTGGTCTTTTTGATCATTAAAGGGGTCATGACATTGATTTTTTTATTTTAATATGTTCCTTGAGGTTTAATAATAATGTTAATAAAGTTTTTTTACACAAAACAAATAAATATTTGGAATTCCTACGCTGATTCTTGATGCCTGTGTGTGCAGCTTATAAGAAATCCTTCCAAACTTTATAGAAAAAACAGAATTGTTTACTGTAGAATCATAAGACTGTTGTAATCAACATAAGAAATTTAACTCAGAGATTAACTCTAAATGAATTCAGTGACTCAGATCAAACAATGATTATGTTAGAACATAACCATCACCACCTGAAGACTTTTGCTCTTTGTTTGTCTAGCTGTTATAATTCAGTTATGACAGCCAAACAAAATATAATATTAAAAAGTCAAGGGTCAAGAGCACAACTAAAGTAAACACTGACCACTATAATGGTGATAAAAAAATGTGATTTTCTTCTTTGGTGATTCTGCTTTAACATAAGGTGTCTTCAATAATGGTAAATCATCACTCAATGAATCTCTTGATTACCTCATTAACTTTAACACTGCTTCAGTGCAGAGGTGGGTAGTCCAGGGGCCAAACAGTAAAAGTCCTGCCATATTTTTGTTCCACCCATGAACTCAGCAGCTGATTTCACCAGAGGAGGAACCAAGTCATTCCTTTCAAGTCACAAGCAAGTTTCAAGTCAAATCCCAAGTCCTCAAAGAGTTAAAGTTAATGATATAATTAAGTGACTAATTAAATGATGATTGAACATTAGTAATGAACACCTGATGTTAACAATCAACATCACTGAAGAAAAGAGAAACACAAGAACTACAACTGACTTCAGCCGCAGCCTTGAATGAAATCAACTGGAAGAAAAAAAAAAAAACATTGCCACCATAATTGTGGTCAGTGTTTGCTTTAGTTGGGCTCTTGAGCCTTTTAGTAAGTCAAAGAAATTTGCTTTTAAGCAATTGCAATATTGTTTTACAGCAAATATTTATGTAATGCTGAATCAAATCTTGAAGTAGCAGATTATCTTATGCTTTTGATGAATGAACGTTTTTGGTTTGAATCTTTTTGGTCTATTAACTACATTTGATTATTAAAGAAAAAAAAACTATTAAGCAATTTATTTTTTATTTGTTTTTATATTTTATTATTTCCTTTATATCGCGTTACGCAGACAAATAATTTTTTTCGTAAATGCATATCTTACAATCATATAATTGAATCAATCTATTACCCTTTACCCTTCCTAAAATTGACCAATTTTTAAAACCATATTGAAAGGAAGGATATTTGGTATGTTCCATAACTTATCGATTACATTGGCTGACAATTTCTGCCCATCTCTTAAAACATAATCACCTGTACATTTTAAACTTGATGAAATTACCGATTTAACTGGGATCTCATATTTCTGAAAAACACAAATATTCCTAGATTTCCATAGTGCTTCTTTAAAAACATTTATAATTGCCCACCACCGTATCCATTTTTTTTTTACAATGAACCTTTTCCAATTCTCCATACCAAATATCACCTTCGCTTGGCACTCTGTACAAATTTTGTAACCATAATCGAATAGAAACCCAAACCTTCTGGGCGTAAGCACATTTCCACAAACAGTGTCTTATTGTCTCTTCTTCACCACAGTTCACTCTAGGACACAGAGAAAGACGAGAGCAACCTCTCCTCTTCAAAAAGGCCCGGGTAGCTGGGGCGGATCTACCGGGGTGGCACGGGGTGGCAGCTGCCACCCTAAGAAAAAGCTGCGCCACCCCACCTGCCACCCCAGAATTATCACAGAATAAAATATAAATGTAAGCAGTGCTTCATATGCTACTTTTCAGCCGCGGCGATGACAGCGTAACGGAAAATAATGGCAAAAAAACACGTCTTTCACTAAACTGTGCACGATGGTTGCACGCGCACGCAGCGCGCCCAGTGTAGTCGGGTTCATTAACAAATGACTCTTATGAACCGGTTCTAACCAAGTCTAAAACACAAAATGAGCCCATTCACTAACGAATTGTTTTTACATTTGTTCGTGAATCAGATACTGCTTCTCGGTTTATTCAGAAGTCCTCTGAGAAATCTAATCCCGTCCTGATATGTCTGAGATTCATCCCGTTGTGCCCATTAATTGTTTGGTGATCCGATTCTCCGACCGCTCGCTCCACTTTCATCATCGATATAGGCCTTTCTGCTATATCAGACGAAACCATAACATGAAATCAATAAGATGATGCCGATCACAAAAACTAATAGCAGTTTTCTTGATTAACACTGATTTTAGTTGGCCAATTTTCCCAAACCATTAATTCAGTTCTCTTAACAAAGACACATTTCTCAAAAAGTTTAACAATAAGTTAAACATTAGGTAGCAAAACTGCTAACACCAATCAGAATCTCTGCATCCTAACAACGGAGAGAAGAGAGAGCTGAATGAATAACCCAGCAAGAAATTTTTCATGTTCTGGGAATGTTTTCAGTGGCAAGTTTTATTTTAGTTCCCAGAATGTTCTGCTAAAAGGTGGGATAACATTCTCTAAAAACATTGTAGAACTGTTTATTGATAACATTGTTAGAATATTATCGTCTTACATTCTAATAAAGCTTCCCATAACACTAGATGTGGACTTGCATTGCTCAGGTCAAATTTTGGTTGAACGTGAAAACCTTTGTTTGATGTCAAGCTCCAGCATCATTAAATAACTCCAAAAACATTACCAGCTTCACTTATTATAAACCAGATTGACTTTATTTCTGTCATACATTTACACAAGTTTTATTGAGATTAACAGAGGTTTAGATGTTGATTGAAAGTAATAGTTTGGTTTGATGTCATCATTGTGGTGAGAAGTGTTTGCTTTAGTTGTGCAATTTGACTCTTGACTTCTTGTTGTTTTTCTGTAGTTGTTGTAACTATTTGTTATGGCAAAAACAACAAGAGAAACTGTGATCATCAGACGATGTTGGCTACTTGCTGATGTTAAAGATATCATCATGCAGTGATCTGATCAAATGATCTCATCTAGAGTCTAATCTATACTATTAATTTCATATTAGTGACTATAGTAACACATTTCAACAGCATAAGATCAAGAAGGATTCTAATGTAACCTGTAGCTTTTATAACACAGCGTTCACAAATCACTTTGAACTTCTGAATGCTTAGACACCCACAGACATCAAGAATCAGTGTATGAATCTCAACAAAGGTGGCATGCTTCATCCAACAATGCATTCTGGGAGCCCTGGATGAGTTTTGTATGATTCACCCAGAATGCATTGCAGCATGTCACCATTGATGAGATTCATACACTGATTCCTGATGTTTGTGTGAAAAAGACGGTTGGGTTTCTTTTTTTAATGAGATCATCTGATTAAAATTATACTGTATCTCAGTCTAGAAACATTAAATTGCTATAATAAATAATGTGCAACTAACACCATAGATTAGACTGAATGAAATCAGACCACTACATGATGAAATTTCAATCATCAGCATCTGATCACATTTTCTCTTGCTGTTTTTGCCATAACAAACATAGTTACAGCAGCTAGAAAAAAACAAATTGCCCAACTAAAGCAAACTCTTCTCACAATAATGGTGACAAAAAACCAAACTATTACTTTCAAACAGACATCAACATTTAAACCACTGTTAATCTCAATAAGAACTTTTCTAAATGTATGACAGAAATAAAGTCAATCTGGTTTATAATAAGTGAAGCTGGTAATGCTGTCTTTGGAGTTATTTAATGACACTGGAGCTTCATCAAACAATGTCGAATGGAAAGTTTCCCGCTTAAATCTTTATTAGAATGTTAAGAGGACAGTGTTCTAATAATGTTATCAATAAACATTTGTAGAATGTTTTTAGAGAATGTTATCCTAGCTTTTAGGAGAACATTCTGGGAACTAAAATAAAACTTGCCGCTGAAAACATTCCCAGAACATAGCATAATGTTCTCAGAACAAAACCATTCCTAGCTGGGAATATACATGGGTTTTATACTTACACATTCAGTATAATTACAGTACAGTACCAGTACATTAGATGATGGAAATTTCACTATTCTACATGTACAGTGAACTGTAGCACATGTTGTACACCTTCAAACGTGTCACTGTCAAATTTGATTTGTAACCATTTTTTTATGTGTACTGCATTTTTGCAGAACTGAGAAATGACTGCCTAGAGATATAGCTAGTCTTGTGTCAGGAGACCAGGAAACTGCTATAGTACATACTGTAATGAAATTTAACCAAATGTGCAGAGGATGCTGAATTTACTTTTTTTTTTATTTGATTTTTTTTTACTGTACAATTCTTTGGTATTTGAACTTTTCTAGTGTTTTTCATCTACTGAAAGGTTACTTTACAGTAGTAAAATGAAAATGATCTGTTCCCAAAAGTTCATTGCTGAATTATTATTATCTGTAATTTAATTTATGTTGTATACTGTAATAGACATTGAGCTGCAAAAATAATTCCTGAATCCTAATAAGAGTTTTTTGTTAAGTGTTACTGATCTCATGAGTGTTCACTGGGCAGGAAAGTCATCTGTGTATTTGAATTGTGTGTAAGCATTTAAAGTTTGAAAGACAAATTTATGCTGGGTTGTCTTAAAGTCTTGTTTAAGAAACATAAATAGTTTGGTCAGATGTTCTACATGTTTGCTAAAGTGTTGCTAGTTGGTTGCTAGGATATTCTGGGTGGTTGCTAGGTTCTTGCTATGCAGTTGCTGGGGTGTTGCTAGACTATTGATAGTGTGTTCTGGGTGATTACAGACATTCACTCCTCTGGTAATAACAGAAAATCAAACATTGTTTTCAAATCTGATCCAGTTTCAATGCTTTGATATTATTGTATTTCTTTCTAATGTTTGGAAATTAAAAAGTGTTACTCTTAAACTTGCACTGAAACATGATTTATACCATCTAAGTAGCCTATGCAATATTAATAGAACCGCATGTCTTCTTTAATTATACAAGCTCAGAAACATTTATAACCTGTTGAAGTTTTTTATATTGTGTATTGACTTGGTGCCATGATGGATATTGAAATGTTGTTAATTATTTTTTTCCATTTTAAACAGGATAGATGATTACTTAATGGTAATGCAATATTTGTGAACACAACTGTGCATGTCCGACAATAAATCCCCATGCATGGAACCAGGGGCGCAACTGCACATTTGGCTAGGGGTATGCAAGATCAGTGTCGGCGCCCTCCTGTATTCTAGTAGCCCAGTGGTCCTCAAATCTGGCTCGCAAGATCCACTTTCCTGCAGAATTTAGCTCCAACCCTGATCAAATTTGAGTTTTTGAGTATCCCTGTAGTAGCCTCTAACACCAACTCGCGTAGAAAACTTTCTGCAAGTCAATGACCAAAAGCCCATTACTAGTGCATGGAAGGATACAAACTCATCAGGAGTGTAAAAAGTGACAAAGGTTTGAACCCCCTTCCCCCTTTTTTAGTACCATAAGGAAACAAGTGAAAAAGTTAAAAAAAAAGAAAGAAAAGTGTCACATAACATCCCCTTTAACTCCTGATGGCAAACCACAGATAGTAGAACACTTTTTTTTTTAATTCATTTTTATTTTCAAACACATGAAAATAAGGTGTACTTTTATTTAGTAACACACTCACCTTTTAGTTAGGTAATTTGAATATATAATTTGCCTCAAAACTATTAATATTAACATTTTTACATAGTAAAATTTATTTTAAAGAACATCTGCATTGTATTATTTATTTTTTTACTTAAAGAGATAATTCATGGAAAATGTGCCATGCTAAGTGGAAGATTTCTGCCAAGATTTCACCTGGTAGAAAAACAAATACTATTAAAATGAATGTCATGATTCCCACTATGGCCACTAAATGGCAGCAGAGGATCATTTATTTTCACCTTTACCATTTCCACTCTGTAATATAGTTCTTTTCACATGTTTTGCTAATGGATTTATATTTAGACATTATAAAATCACTATTATAACATTTAAAAATATTTTTTTTTGTCAAAGTTCAGCATTGTTTTGTATTGAAGTATGAAGTAGCAAGAGTTTTCAACTCATTGAATCTACTTGAATTACACAGATGGCCTATTTTGAATTTACAACGGCAATTTTCAGTGATAAGTGGCTAGTTTGTATCCTTGTTTACAATCTTCTCAGTTTCTCTCAAATGTAAATCAAATGGCCATTCACAAGTTGTTGTTTTTTTTCAGCAATATAAAGATACTCAGAAATAAACTGATATTAATCACTTTTCCTTCTTAGGCAGTGGCGGAGCCAGGATTTTTTCATAGGGGTAGCCAGGAAGGGGGCAGCAACCAGTCTGGGGTAGAGGTCTGCACGGGCTTTAAACTGAAGCCCGAACTCGGCCCGTACCCGAGATCGTCTGACCCGACCCGACCCGACCCGAGCGGCACAGTTAAATTTAGAGCCCGAACCCGAAGTCTTTTTTTTTTTTTTTTTTACAACGAATAGCCAATAAAAAAAAAAGATGCTGTATTTCACGATTGCATGCAACGGTCAGTAAACAAATACATGTAAAGAAACAGATTCATCGAGGCTCAGTCAGTTCACAAGGCAAAAGAAAAAAACACAGCCTACCAGTTATGAAAGTTTATGAACATCAGGTGCAGCGGTTACATAAATTCTGCCGAGTTTTTGAATGGTTGTATATGACAAGACGATAATTCTTCCACCGTGCAAATTATGGTAATTTTCGTCAGTTAAGGCTCGTTAGCATTCGGCCTGCTTTAAATCAGACACAGAGATGTAGTGCGGTAAGATCGCATTTATTTGAATTAATTAATTCTATAATTTATTTCAATTAGCAAGAGAGAGACAGAGAGAGGGGGATATTGCGTGTGTGAACCTACGTCTGCGCGTCTCTCTCTACAAGCAATGAGGCTTAGTTACTTCAAAAACAATGATTTTACCCCCGCATTGCAGAGAAATATAACGTTGTGAGTCAGTAGGCTATCGAAGCTATTTTACTAATAAAAGTTTCCGTGCTGTGTGTTCGCTGCGCGATCTCTCTGATATCTGTGTGCAATAACGTGTGTGCGTGCGTCTATGAAAGCAACGAAGCCTGCATATAGTTTTAGTTTAGCTACAAACCCGAGCCCGAAGCTATTCATTAAACATTAACCCGAATCCGACCTGAAACCCGAAAGTATTTCGGGACCCATCGGGCTCGGGTCGGGTAGCAGACCTCTAGTCTGGGGTGGCACAGAAATCTGAATTATTTCAATATTGAAATGGATTTGACTATAAAGTACTGGACTGTTTTAGTGCCTAAAACACAACTGAATACCATTAATTTGTCCTTAATTGTAATTGAGGTAGTTGTGAATTACATCAAGTAATACCGAGTGAATGACAATTTTTGTTTTATTTTTGTATTAGCTAGGCTTTTAATAAAAGGGCTCACTATAGCTTTATTGCTCAGGAAGCTTGGTTCTGGGTCTTAACACCCCCAAAATCTTGTTCTCCAGAGTCCATCATTGCAGCCCACTCATGGATAAGACATGCAGATATAGTCAACCTTCACTGAATTTTATATAATCACTGAACTCTGAAAAAGTTTTCAGTCAATGTTTAACATTCTATTAGTTGTCAAAATGAATTCATTGCAGCACTTTTGTCATACCTACATCGAGCTCTGTACAAAGGAAAATAATGTAAGAATGTAAAATGAGTTATTTCATGCATTTAAATATGGTTTCATTTTCTTTGCATTTTCATACTTTACAAATTAACGAAAAATTAGCGCATATTTTCTAGCATATTTGGTCTACTTGTGCATTAAATTATAAATAATTTACATAGCCTATCATCTTGCATCCTCTTGTGATCTCGAATGGCAGAATATTTCAGCAGGCTGCAAGCATTTAAATCTAATGCACATGCATGCACAGTTTTGCAGTTTTAATTGCCATTTTGGTAATTTCGTGACTAAACTGACGATGTATGCTCGCAGTTCCTAGTGCGGTTTATTTATGAAGTGAGCGTGCGCCTCATATTCGCATACAGTTGAAGAGCGTGCGCCGTGAGCACAGTAAAACGGCTGACAGAATAGGAAAGTTGGTTTAATGACATAATATCTCATCAGACCGCAGTTCCCTGTTTTCTCTACTGAAGCTCATTTAGCACCTGTAGCCTACCTTATCCGACTGCGGTCAAGCCAGCCGTGCTTTTTTTTTAAATGTGCGTCTAATCGTGCACTTACGGTACGGGTGCTGAGAGCAGTCTAAATGGATGTAAAAAGAAGCTGTCATACCGGCGTTTCCTTTACACTTTAGCTTTTTTTACTTTTATTTTTGATTTTAATGTTTGTAAATACATTATTTTTGTACATAAACGTTTGTATTGTACATTAATTATCATATTAATGTTAATAAATGTTAATATTAATGTTTTTTATTCATTGTTATTTCTTAATTTTAATGTTTGTGTGCGTGTGTGTGTGTGTGTGTGTGTATATATATATATATATATATGTTATGTTATGTATATATATTATCATTTTCATTTTCAAATACTCATAAAACGTGTTCCTTTATAGGTTAGCTCACTCTTTCAATTGCCATTTATTCAGAGTGACCCTCCCTGACTATTACTGTATTAATTATCAAGTCATTTTACTGTACAGTTTTGGAGAACATAAATGGAAAAATTACCCCAAGCATCTAAGTGCATTCTAGCAATTTTACATAATTTCCCATTTTCCAACATTCATAAAAAGTGTTCCTTTATAGGTTAGCTCATTCTTTCAATTGCTATTTATTCAGAGTGACCCTCCCTGACTATTACTGTATTACTTTAAGTAATTTTACTGTATAGTTTTGGAGAAAATTAAAAGCAAATTCACCCCAAACAACAAAATGCATCCTAGCACTTGGATTAATTCCGTATATTCAAACACTAATAAAACGTTTTCCTTTATAGGTTAGTTCATTCTTTCAATTTATATATTTTCAGAGTGACCCTGAATATTACTGTATTAATTTTCAAGTCATTTTACTGTACAGTTTTGGAGAACATAAATGGAAAAATTACCCCAAGCATCTTAAGTGCATTCTAGCAATTTTACATAATTCCCCATTTCCAAACACTCATAAAATCTTTCCTTTATAGGTTTGCTCATTCTTTCAATTGACTCCTGTTTACAGTGACCCTGACTACTACTGTATACATTGTCAAGTCATTTTACTCTACAGTTTTGGCGAAAATTAAAAGCAAATTCACTCCAGAAATCAAAGTGCATTCTAGAGTTTGGACCATTTTCCATTTTCAAACACTCATAAAAATATTTTCTTTATTGACTTGCTCATCCTTTGAATTGATTCCTGTTCACAGTAATCCTGACTATTTCTGTATTAATTTTCATGTCATTTTATAGTTTCTGGTCAAATTAAAGGCAAACTCAATCCAAATTTGTTTTTGGAGTGCATTCTTGTATTTTCAAACACATTTTAAATTTTTTAAAGGCATTATTGTGAAAACGTACCATGCTTATTACCATATGAAACTGAAACGTCTCGGTTACATACGTAACCCTCGTTTCTTATCTGTCGGTCACTAGGAGTTATGTCGTGAGAACATTAGGGGTTTACTTAGGAGACCAAATCATCTCTGAGTTTAAGAGAAAATGGCAATAAAAATTGGCTAGTGGAATTTTATGCTGAGCCACTCCCTATACATACGGGTATATAAGGCGACAGCGTGCATCCACTAATTCAGATTTTTGTTTCGGAGCTGAGTGGTTGTATGAAAGCTGATATACTCCACAAAGCCATTCATCTGCTGTGTCAGAGAGCTGTTCTGGTTGGCGGTACGGTGCGAATAGCGGACTGTTCGCATCTTTTTAAAGATGCCATTCCATCCGTGTCCTCTTGGTTGCGGCCGTTTTTTGTCCTCTGTCGCTAGCCACAATTGTTGTCTTCAGTGTCTGGGCATTCAGCACGCTGAAGCTGCGTTCGTAGATGGTTCATGCCTCTACTGTGAGCACATGACCATAGCAACGCTGCGATCGCATCTCACCTTTCTTAAAGGGAAAGGAGCAGACCCCTCTGCCACTACCTGTCCTGGTTTCTCTGAGCTACGTGGACATTCCCCAGGTGGAGACTTTGCCTTACAGGCGACTAAAGTCACGGCGTGGTCCCTTGGGAAGAACAACTCTGGCTCAACCTGGTCGAGATGAGAGATGTTGACAAAGTGTGCTTTCTTGACCTTCCCATCTCCCAGGCTGGCCAGTCGAGGACTTCACCCAGCAGTTTTCGGCAGTACAGAAGCAGACTGAAGCTGCTCTTTTTCAGGAGGTGGCGGGGACAGCACTGCTCCTTACCCTGGAACAGGGCCGGGTGGAAAATCCTTTGTTTCTGCTCAACGGCCAGTGGTAACCACTTTTTCAACAAAAGAGCACTTTCCCTTTCCTCTTGGTTATCTGGCTCGTGGGTTGACAGTGAGCGATGCACTGCCTCCTCACTCTCGCCCACGATGCCCCCTATTGTCAGTGGCCAAGAGATTGCGGTTTGAAAATGCCTATTTTGAGTGGAAGCAGAAACGGGCTGTTTTTGTGCACGTCTCTTTAAATGCAAATGAGCTGCTGCTCCCCGCCCCCTTTTCCAGAATAGAGCTGTCTTCACAGCTCATACCTGACATACTCTGCTAAAAACATCTGTTTGGCTTTGATTTTTATGTCTATCGTGCTGAAAACATGCGTTTTAATGCCATATTAGTTTAAACTTCTGATATAGTTTTCTGAGTGCACACATCCAAAGCACGCACACAGAAAGCGGCTGTTACACCACATGTTGAGTATTAAACTAAGCCCTCTTTCATGTCTTATTGCACTTTAACTGTCAAATGCACACAAGTTTACATGTTAAAAACACACAAGTTATGGAAACAGTCGGTTATGTCTGTGAAGGTAAACAGCTGGGAAAGAAATCACATGTTTATATTAGATCTGTGTATTAAGTGTATATATAATAGTAATATATAGTATTGCTGTCTACACTATTAATATGAGCCATACAATAAAATAAAATCAGAAAATCACTCACTGCTCTGGACTGAATAACGCCTATAGCTTTAAGAAGATGATATTTCTTACTTAAATGCTTTAGCGTGAAGATAAATATGAATTTTGCATAAGAGGTGCCCTTTAAGACCCTTTAAAGGCCTAGCATCATAAAACAGGTAAAATAATTATAATAAATGTTCCGGTCTTTTTTTTTTTTATTTTACAAATAACTAATGGCATTAACGAACAGCTGCCCTATCGCATTACAAAGCTAGTATATTGCACCTGCTTAAGTATTTTATAAATGAGGATCTATAATTTATTACTCAACAGTTTATAGTTTTTCAATTTCATTCATCTTTGCAAAATCTATGAGGTAGTGCTTCATATCTGAAGTGTTACCTGCCTGAGGTGATGCATTTTTCAGACACAAATTACAAACTGTATAACCATCAAACATTAACATTGCCTCATGAGTGTTTTCAATAACGTCAGACAGCAGCGTTTTGGGCGGAGAAAAAAAAAAGAAGCTCGGACTCCAACACTGTTGTGCAATTTGTATGTCTGGCTTATTAAGTGCGAGTTAAATGAGAGTCACAATGTGAACTTTAAGGATTCTCTTAACTAAAAGTAAAGAAAAGAGTAACGTAATTCCTAAATATGCATGCAATATCTAGAATGAGATGACAACCACCCTGTATTTAAACTAGTGCTGTCAATCGATTAAAAAATGTAATCGTGTTAATCAGTCTTGGACTGTGATTAATCATGATTAATCACAAATTTAAAATACTAGGATTTACCTGTAAATGTGTTGAAATAAACAAATGCATGACAAACTAGTTTAAGGAAACATAACCTTTCACACTTCCGCCAGGTATGAGACATAATCTTATTATTCTTTTGTTTTTATTCAGCCATTATCAGTCTTTATACTGGCAATAAAACGTTTACCAAGCCACATCACTTCAATCCCAGTATACATTTACCCAACTATTATCAAAAGTATTTCTAAATAAATACAACAAAACATTTTCTTGCGACCTAACGTGAAATATGACAAAATGCATTATGAAGAAGAATTAGACTTGTTCTGCAGGTGCATAAGAGCTAACATTAGCATCATAAGAATTTATGAGATTAATAGTACACTTTTACTCAGAACTCACTTCAAACCACCATCGAGTGTTTGTAATAACCTCCTTTTGCGATCACATGTGGAATTTGGTCGTTTACTGTTGTTAAAATATGCTTTTTATAGCCTTTTATATCGCTGCAAAAATGAGCATTTCAGATGTAAGTTACACATTCATCTCAAGAAAATCACATAGAAACCATATCCTATCGTAATCGTGTGTTTATTATCTTATATAATCTATAGTGGCTGTTGTCATGTTTATTTCTACTGTGTAAAGCCTTGTATGCTCTGGCTGAAACTCACGTTGTTTGAGATCACAACCGCATCTCCGTTCTGAAGTGTCCAGGTATACATTCCAAGTATGATACACATTAGTAAAAGGATCTATTTTAATTTTTATTTGTCTATATACACTTTGGGCGGCCGCGGTAGATTATAAAAGTAGCCCAAAAAACCGCAACCCTCAGCTCTGTAATTTTTCCCGCGACTGTATTTTCAAAATAGCCCATTAACACTTGTGCCACAGCCGCTACCCTGACAACACTGTTCACTCTACGCTCATCACACACTGATAGATAACCTTCCGCGCTGCGATGACGGGAAGAAGTTGGGGTCAAACCTTATCAAACGATTCATTTGCTTTAAAAAAATATTAATGCGTTTGATTAATCACATGCGTTAACGCGTTAACGTTGACACCCCTAATTTAAACACAGTATTAGAGAAACCATAGAAACCAGCATCCCTCATGGTAGGTTAAAAACTGTACAGTAACTTATTTAATTCCTGAGTATTTGATTTGTCTGATCATATCTGCGAAGAATACTTCTAGAAAATGGCTTCTGAGAACTTTAATTATAAATAATCTATTGTGTTGTAAACCCATTAAGAGTGAATTAAAGTACATTGAGATTTTTACCTGTAAAGCTTTGATGATGGCTGAGGCTGTGAAATGTAGAGGTGAAAAAAGTAAATCCAGATATATTTCCTGTTAAAAGACAACATTGTTTAAGGCAACTCAAAATAGCACAGAAGTTTTGACTCACCAACTTTAGCTTTCACATTAAAACCGAATGCTCTTACCCGTGGGTCTTGGTCTTCACCAACGTGAACTTCCTCCTCTGGTGACGGCTGGACAAACACCTGGTTCCACATGCCTGTTGTGTTGCTAAATTTTCAGGAAAAAGTAGCAAATATTAATGCTTTAATATAGTCCTGTGTCCCCATTCTGATTTCTTCTGATTCTGTGTCTATCTCTGAAATGAAAACACAATCTAACATAAAAGAAAGGCAACCAGAGTAAATACTAAATGTTATTTATTGTAGCAAAACAGTTATCCAATACCAACTACTGGGCCAGTGTGAAAATGTATTTGCCCCTGTAGTTACTAATTCCCAAATCTATAAAACCACATTCATAATGGGGTTTCAGCTGAACCAGACACAATAAGACCCGATTACTGCCAGACCTGTTCAATTAAATCAACACAACACTACTTTTGCAACATCATGAAGTTGATTAATGGGTCTTACACAGTAAAAGTATGTAAAAGGTGAATAAAATTCCAGAAATTATGAGAAAGAAGGCAACTGGAGTTAGTCCAGCTGCAATATTAATATTATTACATATTTTTGGCTATTTGAAATGCACATTTGACAATAGCTTGAGTTCACAGTAGTAGCAGTAGATTATTTTAGGATGACGATGTAAATTTATATTCATTATCAAAAATCAGTTACATTATCAGTCACATCTGTAAAAATTGTAACAACTACATTTTATATGTTGAAATGTAATTATTCTGTTTTATTAAAATTAACCATTGGTCTTTAATAGTAGCATACATTTAGGCCATGATAACCCCAGTTAAAACCACACATATAGCACCTCAATACCATGGTAAAAATTTAACTATATGGTTTCTAGGTATGTGTATGAAAAATGTTAGTCTAAATATATTCAGTATAAATGCACAAACACTATGGGCCCTATTTTAACGATCTAAGCGCATGGTCTAAAGCACACGGCGCACTTTGGCTGTGTCCACTTTTGCTAGTTTAACAATGGGAAAAACGGTCTGCGCACCCAGCTCATGGTATAAAAGGGTTGTCCCTATTCTCTTAATGAGCAATGGGTGTGTTTTGAGCATAACGTGCAATAAACAGCTCATCTTTCTCAACAGTCAAATTCCCTTTAAAAGCCAGTTGCGCTCGTGCCATGGCGGATTCGCTATTTACACACATTTTACACAGGCATTTTTATATTTATGTAGCCTATACAATAATAATCTTTTACATTGTAATCCTTTAATTTTTAATATTTGGCATGTTTGTGTGCTGTGTGTGTAATAAGCAGAGTGTACGCGCGTTGTGGACCCGCCTTTAGGTGCATATTACTAACGCACTCCTTAAATAACACAAAAATACTGCACCATTGACTTTAGACCAGGTTATAGTTGGTCAATGGCGCAGTCTATTTCTGTTGCCTCAAAATAGCAACGCACCAACAATGTGCCTGAACAGATCTTCTTTTCAGACCAGCACGCCCCTGAGCAAACAAAAGTGCGCAAATTTATTTGCTATTTAAACAATGTGGCGCAGGACATGAAAATGATAACTGCGTCTGGCTGAAACTAGCAAAAAACACTTGCGTCGCGCCTGGCCGGGTGTATGATAGGGCCCTATAGCTTAATTACTAAAATACTAAAATTACATTCCATTCTACCCGTTTAATACATTTAATACATGTCTACATTAATAATATAATAAAATTCCATATCCCACATTTCTGACTGTATCATTGCACAGTGTTTCTCCTGTTTGTCAGCGCTGTTTCATCTGGCTTTAAACTTGTAAACCACCGAATCATTGTGTCCGTCGCTGAATTCGCCGTTCAGTGCTCGTATGACTGAGACTCATTAGCGAGTAAACGCATCTGCTCAAGTGAGCTCGCAACCGCGGCGCTGCCATTTGAACTTTGAGCCGAGCGGATAAACGGTCCTTGTGCCACGCTTCAAATGAGTCGCGCTGTTTCGCTTTTGGCACATAAACATTATATCAAACATTTATTGAACTCTTATCGAACATTTATTTAACTGTTATTGTTTTATCGAGGAAAATTATACCGCGATAATTATCGCTATCGCTTTATCGCCCAGCCCCAACTCCAGCCTTTGTTATCAACAACACAAAGTGTAATAAACATTACATCAATACCGGACACAAAGGTGAGTGTTGTAAACTGAGTTTATTATGGTCGTCTTCGGGTGAGGTAAGTGTCCTTTCGAGCTGGGATTCTAACTGTGCCTCTTTCTCTTGACAGGTTGGTGGCGGACAGGAATCCTGGAAAGCCTCAGCCCTGCCGTACAGGTATCTGAGAGGTCAGACAGGTGGTAAGTATAAGCCTACTTGTTGCTGGAGAATGTGGGTCCTTGTAGTATCCACTTGTGTAAACGAGAACAACAGTGTGCTTAAGTAAGCAGAGGTGATAGGCTGTGATGATAGGAGCACATGATGAGTAAATCAGGTGCATCAGTGACGGGGGGTTGAGTTGATGTAAAGCTAAAGAATAAACAATTATTTAAGAAAAAAAACAAAAAAAAAACAAACAGTAAATGATGATTAATTATTTTTGTAGTTTACCTGCATGTCACATGTAGGGATGTAACGATTACCGGTTTGATGAGAAATCATGATAAAATTCCCCACGGTTAGTATTACGGTTTCATTTTTTAATTATCATTAAAACCGTATTCGATTACCGCGATTTGAACAACTCACGATAAATAAATACCATCCAGCTTAAAGCACAGTTTTCAGTAACAGTCTCACGTGCGCTCAGCAGGCAGAGTAGTTTCGTTTTGAGTGAAAATAGGGCGGAAAAGCTGGGAGGTTTTAAAAGAGTGCTATGGAAATTATACAAATGAATATATGAATGAACTAATTATATGAATGTATCTCTGAAGGTTCTGACTGTCTTCAGAAAGATTCGATGGCAATTTGTTTTCATCTTCGCTCCATGCAGGGCTTAAAGCAAAAAAAAAATCCTGAGCCTGAACTTTTTTCCCGGGTGGGGGTTTGGTTTCGGGGGTGGACACATATGCAGGGTTATTTGGCAAACAAAAAAAAGAACATTATTTGAATGATTTTCCTTGAAACTATCTAAGGCTCAGAGTCAGACTACTGAAATGGTTTTGTTCAAACGAAATAATGGTAAATTAAAAACTAGTTAATTAATATAAAATAGGAAATATACAAAGACAGTTTACTACAGAAAACTACAGTTCAGTTCAATTAACGACAACAAAAAATAAAATGCTCCAAGAACTGGAAACTTAAACAGGGTTCGTAGTTCGTACAGAAACTGCAAAATGAAATTCCAGGACTTTCAAGGACTTTAAGCACTACTTTTTGGTTTTCAAGGACTAAAATCAGAGATCTCACTTATCAAACAACATCATCATTATTATCTTTCAAATTCTAATTAATAAACTAATACAACAAAATGGAACAAATAAAGTGCAGTACATGCAAAGAATGCAATGACTGTGGCAACTTTAACACTTGAAAGGATACTATGGCAACGTTATCACTTTCCTTATTCCTTATGATTGACCTGAAGAATGAAAGCTATATCATACACTTGGAAAATTATGAGCTATATCACCGCTTACCGACACTAGGGGTGTGACAATGCACTTATCTCACGAGATGAGACAAAGTACAGATACTAGGTTTACAATATTTGAATACTATTTTAAAGAAATGTTCAATGACAGAATATTTGTCTTTTAATCCGAAAAAGTAAATCAATGCAGTTGCATTTTGAAATGTTTTAACTAATCTAGGGCTGTAACTAACAATTACTTTGGTAATCAAGTAATCTCAGGGTGTCTACAGAGTTTAACAAGTTAAATTTAAGACTTTTTAAATTATTTTGACAATGGAGTAATCTGATATTTTTAGTAATACTGTTACGTCCCAGGACGTATAAATTTGTGTTTTATTATCAGGGTGAATGTCATTCGTGATGTGCTGCCAGTGGACCCAATGGCCTTCTGGGAGTTGTAGTTTTTCTTGTGTTTTGTCCTATTTTCTGCGTTCCTCCCTGTCCTAATCTAGGTGATTGGACCTACCAGCTGCTCCTCGTCAATGTCAAGAGGTACCGGTATTTAAGGAGATCAAGAGAGTGAGCCAGGGAGAGGTTCCTTCTCCCAAGAGCATGAGTGTGTTCAGACTTTACCAGTCCCAGAGTGTTGCTCTTGTTGGTGTGTTAAGCTTAAAATTGGTGTTATGGCTGTAGTGTGCAGTTTTATGTGTTAAGCTTAAATTCAAAACTAAACTTAAATGTGGTGTGGCTGTAGTGTACAGCTTTGAGTCGTTTGCCTGTTTTCTTTTATTGTTGGAGCAGTAGGGAGTTGGGTGCCATTTTCTTTTGTCATCGTTTTCTCCTGTTTTTGCTAGTTAGGAAGTCAGGTAAGAATTCTGTTATTTATTTTTCTTGTAGGTTAACTAGATTCCCTTCTGGCAGGTAGTAATCTCGTTTGTTATTTTGGCTTTACCCACTCCTGAAGAGATGCTTCTTTTTAGGTTGGGATTGTTTGTTTGGAGATTATTTCACACTGTGTATATACGTCGTCATTTGTTTCTTGTAAATAAATTTACTTGCTTCTTACTTTGTGCACTGATTGCTGGGTCTGAGAACGGTGCAAACCTTTATTTTAAAATGTTACTTCCCATTTGCCCCTAGACATCTAATTGGGAACGTAACATTTGGGGGCTCGTCCGGGATTCTAACTCCATAAAACGCAACTTAACGTCTCTTTCAGCCTCAATTTCTACAGTATGAAGATGAACAACCTGTAACTCATACTCTTGCTTTTTGAGTGCAAGGTCTAACTCTTTAAGTCTAATAGCGAGTACAGGGTCAAAACGTGGACTGGCAGGATCAATACTGGGAGCCAGATCTGCAAAAACAGCTTCTTTTGCAGCCTCAATATGCTCCAAAACCTCTTCTGAATCTGCAGGCAGGATTCCGGTTTTAACTAGTTCACAAAGTAGCTCTTTTCGAATTACCCGCTTAGCAGCTTCTTTGGAAACATCAATTTTAAAGGAGTCTGCCATCAATAGCAAGTCCTTCTTTCTGCACTTATTAAAGTGTTTCTTAAAAAAAAAAAAAAAAATTGAAAATAAAAAAATTGTATATACTGTATTTATCCAAATCCATTGAATGTAATCAGTAATGTTATTCAACAATACTAAAATTGCACATATGTAGAAGCCATGGAAAAAGCTTTTAAAGCAGAAACTATACCCATATTAAGGAGCATGTCATGAGGTTAGAATATCCCCCAAAAAATGAAAAGATTTACAGAAAGGTATTTTATGTCAGATGGATAGACGTGGCAGTAAAAGCTTGTGTGGTGTCAGCATCGGCTGTGACACAAAACATCTTTCACCGGTCTGGAAGAATCTGCTGATGTGGGAGCAGGTAGCATATATTTTGATCGCCTGCAGTCAATAAAATCTTATTTATGTTGGAAAGTTGGAATGATGCAAACTATTTTCAGATGCCCAGATGTACATACAGTGTCAATTAATTATACTTTTGTTAATCTAGACACAATCTAGACACAGCCAACAAATGCAAACAGCCCAAGTCTAATATAGACGCAAAGCTGTGATTGTAAGAGTAAATCTGTAATGATTGGCTGGTTTTAAAAAGCTCCATCCAGAGAGAAAAAAATAAATAAATTATATATTAATACACATTTTTTGTGTGTCTCTCACATAAAGCTTCTTAGCACCACGACATTATATATATACAGCATGATACAAGAGTGGCTGCCGTTTTCTCAGAAGCATATGATGCAATCAGTGTAGTGCTTGTTAGTTGCACCATGTGACCTACACAATGTCAAATTTGCATTTACAAAATGCTTTAAACAAACAATGAACATGTACAGATATTTAAACCGGGCCAACTTTGTTCCTTTACTGATTTGATTTAATTTATAAACATTTAGTTAAATCATAATCAGTTGTTGAACAAGATTTTAAAAAAGGATTACATAAAAAGGTTTTCTTTTTAATTATATGTTTGACTTTACAAGAGAACCTGATCATTTAACCTTGCACAGTAATGTGGTTTTTATTGTTATTTATAATTTCATGGGAATTAAAATACTTTATTATATATGCTCATTGACTAGCTTGGGTTTCTTTTGATTCAATTTCACTCCTTTCTCCAACCAATCCTAAAGCTCTTATGCCAGACTCATTTACATATTGTTTCTCGAGGTGTCTTTATCTTATGATTATGAGGAATTCTAGTCTAAACCATAAAATACTCACCCGGCCGCAGGCTGAAGCTCTTCAGGGACGACACAGAAGACTCTCTAGTGGTTGATCTTTTCTGAGGCTCAGTTTGTGGTTCAATAAAAACATTATTTTATCTGTTGAAGAGGCCATCGCAGCGCGTGTGTTTTGCAGTGTCCCTGCATCACTAAGGTCATATAACTCAGCTTGCAATGGCACTGTATTATGGCCAGAAATTCAAAACCTCCTCACAAAAGACACAATAGAGATCATCCCAATGAAAAATCTCACTTGCACAAAAACAGATTCAGTATTCCTCAAATTGAATAAAACAGTGAAACGCAAACTCAGAATGACGAAATAAATCTGCAATAATTAAATATTTTAAACAACACAAATATCCTTTATGCATTTAATCCCATTTTATCAAAGTGTCTTGGATGCTGAGCTTCAGTGACCCAATGCAACCATAACAAGCAAAAGTGACTTTAGATAAACATGTGTTGATTTTATTTACTTATTTAGCTGCTGAGTGCTGAACGTTCTTCTGCGGCCTGTTCTTCACTCAATCCAGAACAGCAGCACAGCTGAAAGGTTTGTTTGAGCTGCGTTCTCTACTGTACAGATGTGAATTTACACTTCAGCCTGAGGCGCATTCATTTCACTTTTGATGTGAAAGCTCTTTTACATTGGCCAGAAATTGAACTTTTTACATTAAAAACAAACAAGCAAGCTCAGCCCAGATGAAAAAAGTAATGCAACAAATTACTTTCCATAAAAAGTAACTAACGCAATTAGTTGCGTTTTAGAGAGTAACGCAAAGTTGTAATGCATTACTTTTAAAAGTAACTGCTGACTTGCAATCTTCAATTTCCAAATTTCATTTATTTCCAATCTGTCCAACATCCTCATGCTTTGAAGTGTTTGTGACGGACCTGTCTGTGTCACCAGAGATTTATCATGCGTGCCTCTTTAGGCATTTGCTTCCTCCACCCCTCCATGCAGCAGAAGAACAGGTGTGATCAGACACGGTTCCCTTCTGATGCAGTGCTGAGTGAGTATAAGCCAACCAGACAGGGTGACAAGGTTTGAGGGATCAGACAATTCTGGCAATTCCATGACATTAAAATGATCATGTTTTCAGGCCAAAATTTGAGATGCATGAAATGTTCTGTTTTTTTGTTGTTTTTTTAAATATCATTTCATGATTGGTTAAAACCAAAGTAGCTCACAAAAAAAGGCACCTGCTGCCAAGAGCAGGGAATAACTGACCCTGAACCAGTGAATAATTAAAAAATGAATTCTGCTTTGCAAAACAGAATAAACAGTCCACCGTCAATCAATTTTCAGTAGTGATGAGTGGTGACTTTCTGTGTGAATGAGAAAGTGCTTTCCATAGACATTATGAGCAATTTCAGAATAAATAGACATATTACCCGAGGTGATTGGCCAGTTTCTTTCTCTTTTTCTGTTTCTATTGCTATGAAATAACTGAAAAAAGTTGGAACTGTAATGCAGCAATCCAAAGACTTCTGTATGATGCTTTTATGACATTATTAAAAAAAACTTGTTTACACTGCTTGCTTACAGTACAACTCAAAAACCATTAAGCATTTTGGCAGATGCACTTACCAGAAAATGGTAACAATTATCCATCGCACTATTTTTGCAGGAGCTTTAAAACTTGCTTTTTGACTGTGGGTATGTCTATAAATAAACATAAAAACCTGCAAGCTGTCTGTTCCTCAAACATGAAAGTTCATACATCCATGGCTTCAAGACTAGATGACTGTAATACATTACCAGCAGGATATCAAACAATATCCATAAACAAGCTTCAGGTGGTTTAAAATGCAGCACATAGTGGTCCACAAACTCCAATCTTATCAAACCAAATATTTTTCCATATCAGTAACAAAATACTGCTACTCTTTAAAAAAAAACAACTAAATGGACTAGATTAACTGCGATCATGCTATAATCACTCATTAAGGCAAATTTGATGAAATTACACTCCTTTGATTAACAGAACCTCTGATACAATATTCAAGTGGTGTTTTCCATTAGAGACACATCGGACACAAGATGGAAATGCAATCCCACTAAACAGTACCCAGATAATATCAGGGTATGAAAAGCATGTTTATGGCAGGGCAAAGGGGTCATAGTGTATGTATTGTGCTACTAAAAACCTCAATGAAACAAAATAGACTTTTATTGTGCCACGTATTGAAATCTACTATATGAAGGCAAAAATTCAAAATGTAGTGTGTGAAGTTATCTTTAGATACAGGTTTTAAAACAACTTAGTCAACTTGATAAAGGGTAAATAAAGGCAAAAAAACATGATCAGTAATACTGATTTGTACCGTACGGAATGGACCTGTGGAATGTTGTCCAACCTTGTTATTAACATAATAAAACAAAAATAAACAGGCACTGAAAAACGAGTGTAAGAAAAGTAGTAGTATATTACCATAGGAATAAAATGAAGGTATATGGCGAGCTCCTCTGTTAATTTTCTCAAGCCAACATGAGACAGAGCGACACTCTTTTAACTACATGAAATCCCTACGAGCGTTACAAACCAAACCACTTCTGTGATATCAAGTCAGGCTGTGATGATAAATCGATGCAGAATCGATTCGTGATCTTCCGAAAGCATCGCGATTCTCTCTGGAATCGATTCTGAGCTTAGATTTTAACTGCAGATGGCGCTCTACTCTAGTTTTTATCCACACACTCGAATGCTCCTCGGCTCAGAATGCTTTTATGATGCGAGATTAATGTAAACACAGCCCACTGTGAACATCCTTGTAATTCACTTCATCCTTTTCAAATTTTATGAATGATTATTTTAGGTTCAGGACAGGTGTGTGTAAGGATTTGGCTGTTTCTAAAGCATCTGCTGTTCAAAACTAAGCTCAGAATCGACTTGGGAAAGAATCGCGATGCATTCGGAAAATCTCAGAATCGATGCAGAATTGTTTTCTCGTTTCGCGATGCATCGATTTATTTTCCCAGCCCTAATATCAACGTAGGATCGCAAAAAGGTGGAAAAATTTCCAGTAAGTTTCAGAAACATTCCAAAAATTTTGGAAACTTTCCAGGATTACTTTTTGGAATCTTCCATGGATTTTCAGAAAGTTTCCACCCCTTTGCAACCCTAATACCAAGTCCACCTGCCTTTGGAATGAACTGGTGAAGTTTGAGGAATGTTCACATGGGCAGATCAACACTGTTATGGCGGGTTTTCCTGGAGGTACCGTCGTAACGGGGCAGTGCTTTCTGCAGGCTGGACATGGCAGCCGTGCGCTCCACGTCGATGACCGCGTACAGCTCTGTCCTGCGCGTGGGCGTCTGGGGTAGCGGCGAAGTGGGCGTCTTTGGGGTCTGAGGGTTGCTGGAGTTCTCCGTCTCGGTCTCCACCTCGATGTAGTTCAGTCTGTGAGACTCCAAACAGGGCCGACGGAAGTCGAAGTTGAAGAAGGTCGGTGCGGAGCGATCCCGCCAGCGGGCCGACTCCAGCTTGTTAGCGCTGAGGGGCGCGATCACGTTCTCAGTGTTGATGTAGTAGTGAGTGGGGTCGGGGCTGTGCTGCCGATGGCTGTGGAAACCGTTGACAGCCTCTTCCCCGTCCTCATCTTCGGAGCCGCCCTTGGGGTGCTCTCTCAGAGGCGGCAGGGCGGGGAGGTTCTCGTAGTCCAGCAGAGCTGTCCTCCGCTGGGCAGAGTTGTTGACGTTGGCGTCGGGAGTGAGAGGAGCGCGGCGGCGAGAGACAGTGAAGCTCTCCGGAGCGCCGGGAGAGGTTTCCTCGGATCTAGCGCTGTCGCTGGCATCTGTGCAAACCACACTCCCGTTTGAGTTCTGGGCCGAGCTGCTCCCGGCGCACTGCTGTCCTGACAAACCTGCCTCTCTCTGCCTCTGTCTCTGCACTGGAGTGGGGCCCAACACAAAGCGAGCGCCTTCGGGCTCCAGCTGCACTCGAGGGCCGGGATCAGGGGCCTCTTGAGGAGCAGCTTCCTCTCCGTCAGATAAAGAGACATTCAGTTCTGCAGGAACTTCTAAAATGCTTGGGCTGTGCTGCTCCAGCAGACCCGTGGTGTTCACGTATGTGTGCCCCTGAGGAGACACAAGATGCTTTGGTGACTATTACATTTAAATGGTGACATGATATGTGACCCTGGAGCATAAAAGCAGTCATAAGTAGCACAGGTATATTTGCAGCAATAGCCAACAATACATCGTATGGGTCAAAATTGTTTTTTTCTTTTATGCCAAAAATCATTAGGGGCCATTTGTTTAAAAAGTGTAATCTTGTAATTTGGAAATCCCATGTATTGCTATCGAGGATCAGGTAACCCGTCTAACATTTGTGCCGGTTTTTCAAAGCAAAATTGGATTGGATCATTCTGATCCCAGATACACACTTTTTCAGATTTCCAAATCTGGATTATTAGTGCTATACGGAGCCCCTAAAGGGACATGGTGATGGAAAAAAATACATGTTTTGTATTCTAGTTTTGTATTGCATTTACACAAAAAACTACTTCTGACTGGTCCATCTCTGATGATTGTGCCAATGTAGTTTACAATCAGCAATTGGAAAGAAAAAAAATAACTTCATATTAAATATAATATTTTTGTTTGATATTGACAGCTGTTTGGGGATATATTACATTACAAATGTTGTATTTTTTGGACCAGTTTTATTACATTTTTGTTCCTGAAATCCACCCTTTTGCTGGGATCAGAATAATCCAGTTTTTTTTGGACCAAAAGTATCCCGATTTTACTAAAACGTTTTGAACGACACAAACTGAGGATTTAATCCAGATCAAAACCAAGATTGGATTTTGTGATCTAATCTGAATTCAGAATCCTTTTTTTTTTCTTTTGAACAACACATTTTCAAGATTTGATCCAATCTGACGGCCAAAATCTGATCAGATTACCTTTCAACAACTGGCCCTAGGATATTAAGTAAAGATCATGTTCCATGAATATATTTTGTAAATTTCCTACCATAAATATATCAAAACTTAATTTCTGATTAGTAATATGCATGGCTAAGAACATCATTTGGGCAACTTTAAAGCCAAATATTGTCTTATCCTAACAAACCAAAAATCAATGGAAAGCTTATTCAGCTTTCAGATGATGTATAAATCTCAATTTTAAAAACATTGACCCTTATGACTGGTTTTACGGTCCAGGGTCACATATAGAGCTGAAACGATTAGTCAACATTATCGAAAATGTTAACAATAAAAAATTGATGACATATATTTTGTCGTCAAGTAATCGTTTGATTTTATATGACCTAATGTAAGAGCCTGCAGTTCAAGAGAAGACAGCGCTTCAGAGCAAATGCAGCTGAACCTGAAGCTGCGGAGATGCGTTTGGATGAATATGAAAATATATGCTATGCGCTTTCCTCTCAATAACGAAATAAACAACAAAAACTGACAGCGGTGAGAAAGCAGCAGTTAAGAAGGCATCTGATTACAGCGATGTGGATGTTTGCACGAGCTCTGCAGTAAAGTCCAGTCACATCACGTTTATTTATATAGTACTTTATACAATAGATAGCCTCAAATCAAGCAGCTTTACAGTATTAAATATGTGTCCGTTACTTTTTCATATAGCTAATTAAATAGTGAATGAGAGAGTTTCTCTGTCTGTCATCTCATTTTGTGTGCCAAATATATTTATTTGAATAAATGAATTGTGCAATAATTGTAAATACATAATATGATTTTCAAAAGCTGAAGTGATTACCTTTTATTTATTTGTTAGAATATGTATAGTCTCGCGTAGCCAGACCTTCAGAATGACAGCTGAAGGTCTGGAATAGATGGCAGGTTTTATTGGCCAAGGCCCGCCCAAGAGGCCATTTGGCTGACATGTCAAACAACCAATCACAGTTCATTTCGTTCAGCGTCACGTTTCGGGACGTGGAAATGTCGCCACAATAACAGACCGGTGTGTGAAACTCTCGGACGTATTTTAAAGATTCTATGCCACGAACTTTAAATTTTTCACATACTTTTGAAAAGCCAGCGTGTAGTTGATCCTGATAAGCGTTTGTCGTCACATTTGTAAACACGACAGCTTTCTTCTTTCATGAGAGGGTTTGGCGCCACGGCATCTTTGTTTCCAGGCAGAACGTTAAAGAACGCGACACACGTCTCCCGGAAATCCTGTATAATTCAACCAATCCGACGACGACTTAGACACTCCTGAAGTGTTTCCAGATAAGTGTGCCATATGCATCAGATGTTTAGCCAACGGTCCGTGGGCATGACGTCTGAGGCTGAGACTAGAATATGTATAACTCAATATTTTAACTAATTGCAAAAGCTGAATAATCAAAGTTACTGATTAATCAGTGAAATAATCGACAACTAGTCGATTAATCGTTCTAATAATCATTAGATTAATCGATTATCAAAATGACTGTTAGTTTCAGCCTTAATGACATTTTTAGGGATGCTCCTATAGAGAATTTCAGGAACAATAATGATAACCATCAGCTTGTGGTGGCCGGCTTTCATACTAACAGTAATCATAAACAGAAAACGGTTCACATGGAAATGATACTAGAGTACAGCAACTGCAAGCAATTTTTGAAAAACGCTTTTGACCGCAATGTCGGACCGAGTCCCAAAACACACCTGTAGCCAATCAGCAGTAAGGGGCATGTCTTGTAATGATAGAGAGAAGAGACGGATATTAGCAGATCGACTATAGATGGAGATTAGGGCTGCACGATTAATCGAATGCGATAGTCATGCGCATCTCGTCAGTAAAACCGGTTCTGTGATTAGTAGTAAATCTCCATCACCTGCTTTCAGATGGAGCAGCATTTACTACACAGAGCCGTAGTTCACTGACAAGCTACGCAAAAAAATAAAAAAAATAAAACATTGCAGACGATATAATCGTGCGATTATGAAATCGAAGAAATCGTTCGCTTGTGATGTGGCTTCTTACACAGAATAAGGCACGCAACATATTTCATAAGCAGTTACAAAGGCTATGTCGATTAACATTGCATTATTATATGACGTTACTTTATTATAATGAAAATTATAAGAACTCAGATAAACGACTATTGTCGTAGTCGTGTGTTTATTAGTCACATTGAATCAATGAAAGCATTTAAATCTTCTGTTTATTCAGCGACCGCTATAGAGATTTCCTGGGTTTCTTCTGCGGGGCGTATTTGGAGTTTCTCTGGCCTTCGGATGAAGATTTATTACTGATCACAGAACAGTGCTTCACTGAAAGATACGCATGACAATCGCAGCTTCTGTCTAATCGCGATTTATTTCGATCTCATTTCGATTTATCGTGCAACCCTAATTGATAGTTTTCATGTGACGTCACACCCTTATAGGAACGCCCACCTGGCGGGCAAAACTAAGCTTTGCTCCACTGACCAACAGTTATTTTTACGCAGATTGCATCAAGTAATAATGTAGTAAAACGCAGATATTAAAAGGTGAAATTCAGTAAACACCTTATTGATGATGTATATTTTGTACAGGCAAGAAGATGAATCCAGAATATAAACGCAATGTGCAAAGTTTCACGTTAAATGGCTTCCCATAAAAAGCCATTATAAGGAAAACACTGAACCGTTAAGAGGATTGCATTCATATTTTGACTAGGGCTGTCGCGGTGAAGGAATTTCCCTTGCGGCAATTTTGAGTGGCTCAATAGGTATTACCGCACATATACATATATACATATACATATATATATATATATATATATATATATATATATATATATACCTGTCTAGGTTGCTCTGATAGTGGCCTTCAGCTCTTCTGCATTGTTGGGTCTGGCATATCGCATCTTCCTCTTCACAATACGCCATAGATTTTCTATGGGGTTAAGGTCAGGCGAGTTTGCTGGCCAATTAAGAACAGGGATACCATGGTCCTTAAACCAGGTACTGGTAGCTTTGGCACTGTGTGCAGGTGCCAACTCCTGTTGGAAAATGAAATCTGCATCTCCATAAAGTTGGTCAGCAGCAGGAAGCATGAAGTGCTCTAAAACTTCCTGGTATACGGCTGTGTTGACCTTGGACCTCAGAAAACACAGTGGACCAACACCAGCAGATGACATGGCACCCCAAACCATCACTGATTGTGGAAACTTTACACTGGACATTTACATTTACATTTAGTCATTTGGCAGACGCTTTTATCCAAAGCGACTTACAATTGGGGAGTACATAAAGCGATTCATCATGAAGAGGCAATCAGACAGAGGAAGTGCTCGTAACACCAAGTCTCAGTCATTGTTCAAATAAGTACAAGCTAGCAAGGGAAGGAGAGAAAGATAAAGGGAAAGTTTTTTTTTTTTTTTTTTTTTTTTTTTTTTTTTTAAAGTTTAGGATGAAGTCAAGTAGTACCGAAAGAGATGAGTCTTCAGTTGTTGCTTGAAGATTGACAGGGATCCAGCATTCCGGATAGGGGTGGGAAGATTATTCCACCATCCAGGAATGGTGAATGAGAATGTTCTGGAGAGTGATTTTGAGCCTCTCTGTGATGGTACCACAAGGCGTCGCTCACTAGCAGATCTCAGACTTCTGGAGGGGATGTAGATTTGTAATAGTGCGTGGAAGTAGGAGGGTGCTGAGCCTGTGGTCGTTCTGTATGCAAGCATCAGTGTCTTGAACTTGATGCGAGCTGCCACTGGTAGCCAGTGCAGTGAGATGAAGAGAGGTGTAACATGGGTTCTTTTGGGCTCATTGAAGACCAGTCGTGCCGCTGCATTCTGAATCATTTGTAGAGGTTTGATTGTGTTTGATGGAAGACCAGCCAGAAGGGCATTGCAGTAGTCCAGCCTAGAAACGACAAGGGCCTGGACAAGAAGTTGCGCAGCATGCTCTGTCAGGAAGGGCCTGATTTTTCTGATGTTGTGTAGCGCAAACCTGCAAGATCGAGCAGTCTTTGCAATGTGCTCTTTGAAGGTCAGCTGGTCATCAAAGATTACACCAAGATTTCTGACCGAAGTTGATGGGGTAATTATTGATGTGCCTAATTGAATCGAGAAGTCATGCTGTAGAGTCGGAGTGGCAGGGACGACAAGTAGCTCAGTCTTTGCCAGGTTGAGCTGTAGGTGATGTTCTTTCATCCATGCCGAGATGTCCGCCAGGCAGCCTGAGATCCGTGCAGCTACCGTTGTATCATCTGGTTGAAAAGAGAGATAGAGCTGTGTGTCATCGGCGTAGCAATGGTAGGAGAAGCCATGTGCCTGTATGATGGGTCCCAGTGATGTAGTGTATGTTGAGAAGAGGAGGGGTCCAAGAACCGATCCCTGAGGAACCCCAGTGACCAGTTGATGTGCTTTGGATACCTCCCCACCCCAGGCCACCCTGAAGGACCTACCGGTGAGATAGGATTCAAACCAGCGAAGTGGAATCCCAGTGATGCCCAGCGATGAGAGGGTGGACAGGAGGATCTGATGATTGACAGTGTCAAAAGCAGCAGAAAGATCGAGCAGAATGAGGACTGATGATTTGGAATCGGCCTTTGCGACTCGTAGGGCTTCAGTGACTGAGAGTAGCGCAGTCTCTGTTGAATGGCCACTCCTGAAACCTGACTGTTTATCATCCAGTTTGTTGTACTGTGAAAGGAACAGTGTGAGCTGGTTGAAGACAACTCGTTCGAGTGTTTTCGCTACGAATGGAAGGAGAGAGACAGGTCTGTAGTTTTCTAAAAGAGAAGTGTTTAATGTAGGTTTTTTGAGCAGTGGGGTTACCCGGGCCTGCTTGTACGCTGTGGGGAAGATGCCAGTGCGGAGAGATGTGTTGATAATGTGTGTGAGTGCCGGTAAGAGTGTGGGAGAGATTGCTTGGAGAAGGTGAGAGGGGATTGGGTCAAGAGGACATGTTGTAGGATGGCAGGAGAGGAGAAGTTTGGATACTTCCGCCTCGGTGAGGGGACAGAAGGAGAAGTTGGGAGTTTGAGCAGTGGATGTGGTTGGTTGGAGGTCCTGTGTGTGTGGAGTTGAGAACTGGTTACCGATTGTTCTAGTTTTGTCGGTGAAAAAAGTGGCAAAGTCGTCAGCTGTTATAGAAGTGGTGGGCGGTGGTGGAGGGGGACAGAGGAGAGAATTAAATGTTCTGAAGAGATCACGCATGTCTGGAGCACTGTTGATCTTGTTGTGGAAGTGTGAGGATTTGGCAGTGTGGACTTCAGTAGAGAAAGACGAAAGCAAAGACTGATACCTAGTCAGGTCCGACGGATCGTTTGATTTGCGCCATTTTCTCTCTGCCGTTCTGAGTGTGGTCCGATGCTCACGAAGAACATCGGATAACCAGGGGTTAGAAGGGGTAGCCCGTGCTGGCCTGGAGGAGAGAGGACAAATGTCGTCTAGACAAGAGGTTAAGGTAGAGCATAAAGTGTCAGTAGCTGCATTCACATCCAGAGATGTGAAATGGATAGGTGAGGGAAGAGAGGAGGATACTACAGAGGAAAGAAGGGTGGGGGAAAGGGAGCGTAGGTTACGTCTGACGGTAACCGGTAAGGGAGCTGGTGGCACCTGGGTAGAAAAATGTAAGGTAAATGTAATGAAGAAATGGTCAGAGATATGTAGTGGTTGTACCAGAATGTTATCTGTAGTACAGTTGCGTGTGTAAATTAAATCAAGTTGGCTGCCTGATTTGTGCGTGCTAGTAGTGGTAAGGCGTTTGAGATCAAATGAAGCTAGGAGTGAATGGAAGTCTGTAGCATAAGGCCTGTCTAGGTGAATGTTGAAATCGCCAAAGACTAGGAGTGGAGTGCCATCCTCCATGAAAGAGGACAGCATGCCGTCCAGCTCCTCTAGGAAGGTAGCTAGAGTTTGGCCAGGGGGACGGTAGATTAGTACTATCTGGAGTTTTATAGGAGCCGTTACAGTAATCGCATGAGATTCAAATGAGTTGTGATTGCCTAGGGGAGAATGGGTTGAGTATTTCCATTTGTTTGAAATGAGCAGACCAGTGCCCCCACCCCGGCCAACCTGCCTTGGGGTGTGAGAGAAAGAGAAATTTTGAGAGAGAGCAGCCGGGGTAGCGGAGTCTTCTGGACGAATCCAGGTCTCAGTCAAGCCCAAGATGCTGATAGTGGATTGTAAGGAAAAAGCAGAAATGAAGTCAGCTTTGTTGACAGCTGACTGGCAATTCCAAAGACCCACAGAGAAAGAAAGAGGTGCAGTAGAAGATGTAGCGATCGGGCGCAGGTTGGCAGGATTACGTTGCAGTCTGCGTGTGATTTTGGAGCGTGGTTGGGAGAGAACCGGAATGGTTTCGAAACACATGATAGAGGTGGAGGGATAGAGGATATGGAAGGAGAGTGTGTGAGGGAAGATAGAAATGATACTTAAGTGTGTGCTCGGTGTCGTTGCTCGGTTGAAGTCGCGCAGGAGAAGTCGTCTGTCTTTACACTCCTTGGTCTTCACACGAGGAGGCTGAGCACGATGGCTGAACGCTTCCGCAGACGCTTCCGCATCAGCGCACAGACGTCAAATAAATACGGTCTAGGAGACTAGAGTGAAAAAAGCTGAGGCCGGCTTCTGCTCAGCACAGCCAATAACCTTAAAGGACTGCTAATTGCTGCATACGAAACTAAACACTTCGCACAATCACACACGCTCGTTCTTAGCTGAGGTGCAAATTATTCAAATTGCCAGCAAGTGCAATCAAAAATATAAACCTCAACGAAAATGCACAATAGAAATAGGTAGGAAACGAAGTATTCCTTCCTAGCAGCAAGTAAATAATTTAAACAACAGAACTGCGAAAAAGTATTACAAGGACCTCAAGCAACGTGGATTCTGTGCCTCTCCTCTCTTCCTCCAGACTCTGGGACCCTGATTTCCAAAGGAAATGCAAAATTTACTTTCATCAGAGAACATAACTTTGGACCACTCAGCAGCAGTCCAGTCCTTTTTGTCTTTAGCCCAGGCGAGACGCTTCTGACGCTGTCTGTTGTTCAAGAGTGGCTTGACACAAGGAATGTGACAGCTGAAACCCATGTCTTGCATACGTCTGTGCGTAGTGGTTCTTGAAGCACTGACTCCAGCTGCAGTCCACTCTTTGTGAATCTCCCCCACATTTTTGAATGGGTTTTGTTTCACAATCCTCTCCAGGGTGCGGTTATCCCTGTTGCTTGTACACTTTTTTCTACCACATCTTTTCCTTCCCTTCGCCTCTCTATTAATGTGCTTGGACACAGAGCTCTGTGAACAGCCAGCCTCTTTTGCAATGACCTTTTGTGTCTTGCCCTCCTTGTGCAAGGTGTCAATGGTCGTCTTTTGGACAACTGTCAAGTCAGCAGTCTTCCCCATGATTGTGTAGCCTACAGAACTAGACTGAGAGACCATTTAAAGGCCTTTGCAGGTGTTTTGAGTTAATTAGCTGATTAGAGTGTGGCACCAGGTGTCTTCAATATTGAACATTTTCACAATATTCTAATTTTCTGAGATACTGAATTTGGGGTTTTCATTAGTTGTCAGTTATAATCATCAAAATTAAAAGAAATAAACACTTGAAATATATCAGTCTGTGTGGAATGAATGTATACATTATACAAGTTTCACTTTTTGAATGGAATTAGTGAAATAAATCAACTTTTTGATGATATTCTAATTATATGACCAGCACCTGTATGTGTGTGTATATATATATATATATATATATATATATATATATATATATATATATATATATATATATATATATATATATATATATATATATTAGTGCTGTCAATCGATAAAAAAAAATTAACTAATTAATCGCACATTTTTCTAAAATTAATCGCGATTAATCCCACCTAACATTAAAGTTTTTAAATATACTTTTATATTGCTATAATTTCACATTCAATCTTCAAATGTACAATGTACAAACAACATAAAAACAATATATTTTTTTATATTTCTTTAATGGCATCTTTTTTATGATTGAAGGCCAGCATCACTGATATCAATACTACTGAAAATGTTTTTTCCCCTTAATATTTAACCATTGACTGTAGCCATTCAGCATTACAGTATAATTGACAGCTATCAATTTTAACATTTATTAGACTTAACTTCTAATTTAAGTGAACTTAAAACAATCTTCACATAAACCCATTATAATAAATGACATATTTAGCTACATGTGCCCTTCAGCAGAAATATACAGAAAATGAATAGTAACCAAACACTAAATTCTAAATTAAATATAGATGAACCCATTAAAGCTATAAAAGTTATTGATTTCCTCTTTTTTCTTTTGTTCTTGGATTAATAGACATCACTGCAGCTGGTTATTATCTTATTTGCCTGATATTGTTTTAAAAGCTGCTGCTGCTGAACATGACACATGCATCTTATTTTCTCACAACTCTCTTTACCTTTTCTGACCCACTTCAGGTCTTAGTCTCTTCTAATGAGAGGACGAGTTGAAGCGGGTGTTTTAGATTAGGGAGACAGTGCTGGGGTGCCTCAGGACAGTTTTTAAAGCCATTTCAGAGACATGTTCTTAAATGTGACGCATATACACTATATTGCCAAAAGTATTGGGTCGCCCCTTCTAATGAACAGGTTTAACTACTTTAGAAATTTCTATGAGTACAAATCTTAATGTTAAAGCATATAATGATATTCTAGGGAATTGTGTGCTTCTAATATTATAACAACAGTTTGGACTCTTTTCTATTCTAACATGACAATGCCTCTGTGTTTAAGACAAGGTTCAAAAAGAAATGATTGATTGAGTCAGTGTGGAAGAACTTGACTGGTCTGCATAAAACCAAGTCCTAATCCCAGTTTAACACCTCTGGTGTGACTGTAAATTAGAGCTGCATGATTCTGGATAAATTGAGAATCACGATTTTTTTTTCTAAAATAGAGATCACGATTCTCCCACGATTCTGAACTAAACAAAATAATGTGTGACAAAATATTAATTGCTGCAGTCTATTTAAAAGTGTTTAATTTAAATTAATTATTAAACATTTTAATATATAATACAGTATGGCCAGGTTTCACAGAAGGGGCTTAGATGGGATTAGATCATAGTTCAATTAAGACATTTAAGCAATTTTTATAAACATGCTTAGAAAAAAACATTACTGGTGTGCATCTTGACAAAACAAAGGCACTGATGTATTTTAAGATCAGTCAATGCTAGTTTCTTTCAGTTGAAACAGCTCAGACTTACATTTTTCTCTAGGACTAGGCTTAAGCCTTGTCTGTGAAATCCGGGGTATATGTATTTAAAATATTAATACACCAACTTTTAGAATTAAAATGATGAAAAAATGGTTTGTATTAATGCTTCAATGACTCACTCATACCTCACTTGTTTCATTAATGGATGAATCAGTGTTTTTGAACGAATCTCGAATGAATGATTAAATAACAAATACATTTTTTAACAGTCACTTGTCGCCACCTAGTGGAGAAATGATGCAATCGACACAAACGTTATTTGAAGCGCCAGTTGCTTTCAAAAGATGAGTGGCTCTATTTTGATCGCTACCATAGACATCAATGTTTGTAGACGAACTATAAACTTTTATCCCAGTATTTCTATGAATGACTGTAAGACAGAAATAATACTGTGTAGTTGAAAAGACTGTTTGTGAAGCTTTTTCTTACCTAAACATGTTAACTGTCTGCTCTCTGGATCAGCAGCAGCGCGAATGCAGATTTGAATGTTCCGGTATGATTTTTTTCAAAGTTTTAATAGACACGGGCGAATCGTTGTCATTCAGAAATTAGATCGTGTGGGTATCTGAATCGAGATCGCGATCTTTTAACGATTAATTGTGCAGCTCTACTGTAAATGCAGACCTTGAGCCAAAAACTCATCACCAAACACCAATGACTTGTACATATGGGTTCAGTCATTTTAGACACTTCCAAAACTGCTGCAACAGAGATGGAAATACAATTTTGTAAATAGATGAATTATGTTCCCATCATTGTTGCCACAGATTTGGAAGTGCATTTTTCTGTTCTAAAGAAGGGGGTGTCCCAATACTTTTGTCTATATAGTGTATGTACAAGTCATTGGTGTTTGGTGATGAGTTTTTGGCTCAAGGTCTGCATTTACAGTCACACCAGAGGTGTTAAACTGGGATTAGTACTTGGTTTTATGCAGACCAGTCAAGTTCTTCCACACTGACTCAATCAATCATTTTCTTTTTGAACCTTGTCTTATACACAGAGACATTGTCATGTTAGAATAGAAAAGAGTCCAAACTGTTGCTATAATATTAGAAGCACACAATTTCCTAGAATATCATTATATGCTTTAACATTAAGATTTGTACTCATAGAAATTACTAAAGTAGTCAAACCTGTTCATTAGAAAGGGGCGACCCTGCACACAGTTTTAAGGCAGCTTTAATCACCTTTTTGGTAACTTCATGCCTTAACTGATGACATAACTAGGACATTGCATGCACGTAGTTTGTTTCGCTGTTTGATATGAAATGATACAGGCTACAGCGCGCGCCGGTGTCCTGACATTTTATCCTACCCGTCAGATTTTCCTACCGGGGCTTACTGCGCATGCACACATCAATATTTCGTCCTTTTTCTCACGCTGAACAACAATATTTAATGCATCTGTATTACTGTAAGGGGTAGGTTTAGGGTTGGAGTAGGTGTAGACGTTAATAAAACATTCTAATAGGTAGAAAAAAATATTTATTGTTGGTTTCCAGTAGCTGTATCATTTCTAGCCACAACCGCGAATATAACACATAATTACTGTATTTGCATTACTGTAAGGGTAGGTTTAGGGTTGTGGTAGGTGTAGACATTAATAAATCATAATTTAACAGGTAGCATTTTTCGTTGTCGAATTGTACTACCTACTGTTTTAATGGGAGGTAGGAAAATCTGACAGGGTAACACAAATCGACAGAACACCGGCACCTTTGTGCGTGTATTTGAAGAGCGCTCGCTACGAGCTCAGTATCTTTTCCGCGCTCATTTGACTCGCGCCTGGGCGGAGGCGACATTAGAGCGCGCGTCTGAAACGTCTCCCGTTTGATGTGGTCATAAAGACATTCTGCATCTAAATAAACGCAATCCTTTTCAAGAAAAAAGAGACAGAGGCAGCAGTTGTGAATGGGGTGGCCAACCCTAGCCCCACCCCTGCGTTAATTGCGGTAAATATTTTTTACGCGTTAATCTGAAAAAATTACTCTCTTGCATTAACGCGCTAATTTTGACACCACTAATATATATATATATGTGTGTGTGTATGTATACATACGCATATATACCGCATATACACATATGATATAATCTGTGATTAGATTATATACAGTGGCATGCAAAAGTTTGGGAACCCCTTGCAGAATCTGTGAAAATGTGAATAGTTTTAACAAAATAAGAGAGATCATACAAAATGCATGTTATTTTTTATTTAGTACTGTCCTGAGTAAGATATTTTACATAAAATATGTTTACATATAGTCCACAAGACAAAAAAATAGCTGAAATTATTCAAATAACCCCCTTCAAAAGTTTGGGAACCCTTGGTTCTTAATACTGTGTGAGGTTACCTGGATGATCCACGACTGTTCTTTTGTTTTGTGTTGGTTGTTCATGAGTCCCTTGTTTGTTCTGAACAGTTAAACTGAGCACTGTTCTTCAGACAAATCCTCCACGTTCTGTAGATTCTGCAGTTTTCCAGCATTTTTGCATATTTGAACTCTTTCCAGCAGTGACTGTATGATTTTGAGATCCATCTTTTCACACTGAGGACAATTGATGGACTCAAACACAACTATTAAAAAAGGTTCAAACATTCAGTGATGCTCCAGAAGGAAACACGATGCATTAAGAGCCGGGGGGTGAAAACTTTTGAACAGGATGAAGATTTCCAACTTTTTTCTTTTGTTGAAATATATATTTTTTTCCATTTATTACTGCCCTTCGGAAGCAACAGAAGATACTTGCATGTTTCCCGGAAGACAAATTAAGTACAATTTACCTTGATCTTCAAATTCAAAAAGTTTTCACCCCCCGGCTCTTAATGCATCGTGTGTTCTTCTGGAGCATCACTGAATGTTTGAACCTTTTTTAATAGTTGTGTTTGAGTCCATCAATTGTCCTCAGTGTGAAAAGATGGATCTCAAAATCATACAGTCACTGCTGGAAAGAGTTCAAATATGCAAAGATGCTGGAAAACTGCAGAATCTACAGAACGTGGAGGATTTGTCTGAAGAACAGTGCTCAGTTCAACTGTTCAGAACAAACAAGAGACTCATGAACAACCAACACAAAACAAAAGAACAGTCGTGGATCATCCAGGTAACCTCACACAGTATTAAGAACCAAGGGTTCCCAAACTTTTGAAGGGGGTTATTTGAATAATTTCAGCTATTTTTTTGTCTTGTGGACTATATGTAAACATATTTTACGTAAAATGTCTTACTCAGGACAGTACTAAATAAAAAATAACATGCATTTTGTATGATCTCTCTTATTTTGTTAAAACTATTCACATTTTCACAGATTCTGCAAGGGGTTCCCAAACTTTTGCATGCCATTGTATATAATCTGTGTGTACGTGTTACGATGAAACGAGGTCATATTCAGAAACCAATGAAACCGAAACTAAATCACGTTGAAACAGGAAGTGAAGTAAACAGAAGAGAATGACTAAATAATGGTCCAAATAACAAAACATAAACCTGACAAGAAGATCGTTAGTCTATTGTTAGCATATATATATATATATATAACAGTTAGTTCTGATCCTCAAATCTGACTGACAAGATACTTTTTCTGTTGATATTTAACCTCCGTGTTCTAGACGGGCCTCAGTCAGTGCAGTTTCATTGTTGCGCCACACGGTGGAGGTAAGAGACTGTCTTTGAGTGGGTCTTAAACCATTCATTCAACTACAAGTTCAAAAACGCTGATTCATTCCAGATATGTAATGTTATAATTATATGTAAAGCTCCTGAAATCATTTTCACCACTTTTAAAGGTTCAGCTGACCAGCAGAGCGTCGATGCTAAAACAGATTTCGCTTTCCTTGGACATGACAACCTGTTTTCACAAATATACATAACTCGGCCTGAAGGACAGACGCAGGTAATCGCACGCGCTCAGTCGATCTCTCTCATTCGCTGTCTGTTTAGGCTTGTTAAGTGCAAATTTACTGAGCCTCTGTACAAATCAGCATGATACACATTGTTATCATTACTAATATTCAGTACATATGCACTAAGTATAAAACGAGAAGGACGTAACCTTACGAAAAAAAAAAAAGGAAATATCGCGGTTGCTGCGGTTGTTGCATTCCTCTGCGGTTATGCTCTTCAGTAGCGCGGTATTGTGATATTGAGGTTATCGCGACAGCCCTAAATTTGACCTCATCTGCTTGCCTATGTAAACTATGTATGTACGTGTGGGGCGGAGATATAAAAATAGGGGTGAGGTCCTGTTGGGGTATGGGCGTGTTTGTTTTGGTGCTTTCAAATATCAAATATTGGCAAAAATCGCTTAGTGCACCTTTAATCTCCATGATTGTGAAAGGGGTTTGAGACTAATCACCTTTCCACTTACCCTAACAGCCTCTTCTGCAGCTAGGAGCGGGTGCGTGGACTCCTCGCCCAGTGATGGGAGGCACGTGCTCCCGACCGACGGATGCCGACTAGAGGGGTGAGAGGACGCATCCCCCAACGAGGGATACCGTAAGCTGCCATTTGGTAAGGTAGGGAGGATGTTTCCAGGAGCTGAAGCAAAAAAAGAAGATTCTCATTACTTTTCTACAATAATTATGCATTTAAATCACAATGAAAGACCATGCAAAAATACTATGGTACACTTCACTTTTTTTTCTGCACGTTGCTGTAATAACTAGATTTTTACATTTAGTCATTTACAAATGAGGACAATAGAAAATCAAAATCAACAAAAGAGTAATAATATAGCCTACGCAAGGTTTTTTTCATTTAATAAATAAAAAGAAAACGGAATAGAATAAAAATAAATAAATAGGGAACGCTAGTGTTAGAGGGTCTTTTTTTAAATAAAAAGAAAACTAGTTACAGGTTCAAGTGTTTTTTTGGTTTGTTTTTTGTTTGTTTATAAATAAAAAGACGACAAATAGATCAAATAGAATTAGAATAGAGAGCGTTATAGAGGGTCAAATGAAGATGGAAGAGATGTGTTTTTAGCCGTTTCTTGAGACATTTACATTTTTAACTGGAATGTTGCAATGTAAAAAAAAAAAAGTCTAATGGTCTTAAAAATAGGCTTCATTTAGTTTAAGAAAAATAAAATGTATTTCTTTGTTTATATTTTTGGAGTGGGGAATATGATCTACAGATGTCTCCAGAAGTTTCATGAGATACACCCGGTAAGTTACAGAAACGGTCAGAAAAAAACATGGCTACTTTTCAATATCTTGGCATTATAGTGAGAAGATGTTATCTGTATTTATTTGGTGGAGCTGCACTCATTCACAGCTCTTATGCAGACGTACTGGTTGGCGTGTGCGGTGTGAGGGGAGGAAGCTCTGGTTCAGTTTGTGCGAGGGTGGGCTCAAACACCGGCTCCTCTACTACGCTGATGCTGTTATTATGCATGATGTCCTGCAGCATGTTGAAGATCTCCTCAGCACGTGAACACTTGAAGGCAAATATCCCTGCAAAACGTCAACACAAACGGTTAAAAAACACTTGCTCTGCTCTAATAGATGAAACGACCAAAAAGTGGACACTAACTATTGCAAATGGTGGCAAATAATAATAAAACAAAATTCTAGTTAATAGGGCTGGATGATTAATCAAAAGGAAATCGAAACTAAAATTCAGAACCTCTACTCGACGTAATTTTCCCATGTCGGTTATTTTGTTTTTAATCCTGTTAATGCTTTCCCCTTAAAAACATACTGCAGCTACATACCGTGTGTGTAGTCGGCGCTGGATGGACGGCTATGACCGTTGCGCTTGTGTCTTTTGCAGCGACTTGCACGTGAGTGGCGTTAAAATAATTTTAACTTTTACACGCAGCGCCGCTCATCAATATCAGTTCCAAATCAGTGGACCAATCAGAAGACCGCAGAGGCGGGGCAAGTGTTGCGAGATTTTGTTTATAGTAGCAATTGGCAACTTTTGTATTTGACGGCAACGTGGCAGAGCAGGCATTCTGTGCTGCGCTTTTTAAAAAAACCATACGGTTGTAGACACAATGGCGCTTTCAGTGTGAATGGCCAGAACCAAGAGTAAAGGTCTCTGCACACTGAGCCCGAAATTTTCGCACGTTAAAAAATGAATACGACCTCACGTTGTGTCAATCACATTTGCACACTGCCTCCGAAACTTTCGTCCGTCAAAAAAAATTCAGATCAGGTTCGATTTTTTGCATTTTCGCATCAGTTGCATGCATTTTGATAGGAAAGGATGAGGAATACGAAAATACGAAAAAACGCATGCGAAAATTTCAGACTCAGTGTGCAATGGCCTTAAACGCTTGCGCATTTAGAGTAGTGCTGTCAAACAATTAATCTCGATTAATCGCATCCAAAATAAAAGTTTTTGTTTACATAATATATGTGTGTGTAATGTGTATATTTATTATGTATATATAAATACATACACATGCATGTATATTCTTAAGAAAAATATGTTATGTTTATATATAAATTATATGAATATAAATATATACATGTAAATATTTAAAAAAAATATGTGCTATGTGTATGTATTTATATATACAGTACATAATAAACATACACAGTACACACATATATTATGTAAACAAAAACTTTTATTTTGGATGTGATTAATTGCAATTAATCGTTTGTCAGCACTAATTTAGAGTGACAGGACAAGATCACTGAGATGGTGCGCAGCTATAAAATAATATTCATTTACAAGAGATACAGGTTATTTTCTACATGACAATTTTTACATTTCTACATTTACTACTATTTTCTACATGACAATATTTAAAATGTATTTTGTTTGAAATAGATGCTGGTTATTTTCTTCTTTTGTCATGGCAATATTCTCTTTTTTTTTTGCAAAAGATGCAAGTTATTTTATTTTCTTTTTTTTTTTTTTTTAGAAAACTTGCTTTTTACAATAAAACTGAAAAATGACTTTTTTTCACAAGAAGTCTTAATTTCAAGCAATGTGTGCTTTGATTTTAATTGTTTGAAATATTCAGTAAATAATCATATTTTTGTCTGTTTCCTTCAATCATTTTAAAATCACATAAGAAATGCACTCTTTCATTTGAAAAAAATAGCTGAGTAGATTTACAATACAAACCTTTAATGAACTATGAGGGCCAAATTTTTTTTTTTAAATAAATTAAATAAAATCGTTCATTAATCGTAATCGAGGTAAAATGTTCAATCAATCGAGATTTTGATTTTAGGTCATATCGTCCAGCCCTACTAGTTAATAAACCTAATGATGGACAAACACACACAACACAACACAACACATGTAGCATAATTCAGATTCTTATCAGGGAAGCAAATGTTTGCTAATCCTGCAAGGGGCTGCAGTGTTGAATCTAACTGTTTGAAGCACATCAAGCCGGTCTTACCTGATCAAGCATGCAAACTCTCTTGAGCTCATCCTTTTGAAAGCATGGGTTCAAATGTTAACAGTTTACATTAATAACTGTTCAAAGAGCTGGTGATCAGACCTTATTTGGGAAGCCTTCAAATTGCTGTAAATGTCTGTACCAATTAGGCATGTGACGGTATCAAGTTTTCATGTTGCGATTAATTGCTAATGCTTTTATTACGGTACACGGTATTATCACGATATTGAAATTTAGTTGCAAAAAAGTGTTGTCAAAGTATAACAGGTTTAATAACTGTTTTTCTTGTAACAAAAATAACTGAACATTTAAATACAATAAAGCAATACACAAAAAATGCATTAAGTAAAACAATTCACACAGATTAAAGGTGCAAAAGAATTATAAAGACCAATAGGAAGCACTTTTCAATAAGATCTCATTAGTTAACCTTAGTTAATGCATTAACATTCACAATGAGCAATAGCTATATTTGCTTCAGAAGTTATTAATCTTTGTTAAAAAAATACAACTGTTAGTTCATGTTTATTAAATAACACAGTAGTAACTTTTGATTTTACCAACGTGATATTAAATAGGCCTCTTGAAATTAACTAGGATTAATGAATGTTCAAAATATTTTTTTATTGACAGTTTATGTTAACTAATGAATTAACTAATGTTAACTAATGGAGCCTGAATGTAAAGTGTGACCGAACAATAAATAATCAAAACATTTTCAAACAATATCTAGGGCATTTTGTAGTCCAGATTAAAATGTAAAAAAGTTTGAAAATAAATAGCCTATGAAATCTAAATATTTAAGTATTTGGCGCTGTGATGAACACCATAGCGAATACACAAATCTGAAAGGATGTTTAAATCATTTAAATAAGTTTCAGAAAGTAGCACAGCTGCTTTGTTTCTGGGGTTTCTGCTGCATTTCTGCTGTTCCATCAGCGCCATCTGCTGTCAGAGAGTGAAAGTGCTTTCATCCAGCGCATCTCATCAGTGTTGGGCTTGTTTACATCAGATTGCGCACACGTCTGTGACGCAGCTTACAGCGGTGTTGTGCGGTGTGACCAGTTAATGGGAAAAGTATTCTTAAAATGCATTCAAAAACCTGAATAATTTGTAATAATTATTTGCTGTATTTTGAAGTGCCCATGATAACAATATCGTGCATATTCATTATCGTGATATATCGCATTACCCAATACCGGCACATGTCTAGTACCAATTATTCCCAAGTCTCACAAAATGCATTTCTTATAAACTCGTAATTATGTACACTACCAGTCAAAAGTTTTTGAACATTAAGATTTGTAATGTTTTGCTCACCAAGCCTGCATTTATTTGATCCAAAGTACAGAAAAAGCAGTAATATTGTGAAATATTTTTACTATGTAAAATAGCTGCTTTTTATTTGAATATATTTAAATCAAATTAATACTTTTACTAGCAAGGATGCTTTAAATTGATCAAAAGTGATGATAAAAGACATTTATAATGTTACAAAAGATTTCTATGCTGTTCTTCTGAACTTTCTATTCATCAAAGAAACCTCAGCTGTTTTTAATATCATATTTATAATAATAATAAATGTTTCTGAGCAGCAAATCAGAATATTATAATTATTTCTGAAGGATCATGTGACTGGAGTAATGATGCTAAAAATTCAGCTTTGAAATCAATGGAATAAATTACATTTTAAAATATATTCAAATAGAAAACCGTTATTTTAAAATATTTCAAACTTTTGCTGTACTTGGGATCAAATAAATGCAGGCTTGGTGAGCAGAAGAGACTTCTTTAAAAACATTAAAAATCTGTAGTGTAAATTCAAGTATGTTGTGCGAGAGTGTAAGAGATGGAGATCTCAACTTTACCTTGACCTGTCTGGCAGCGACGGCCACTCTCAAACGAGAAGAGATTTGAATCGTAGCCATAACGGCGCAGGCACAGGTAAGGCCACTTGACAGCATCGCATTTGCGTGTGCGCAGGACCAGCTCGTCCTCCATCAGCTCCATGATACCTGCTCCCAGCTCATTTCCGTCATCATCCACGTTCACCACCTGAACACATCACACCAATCCAAACCTATTGAGCTCAACCCGCCACAAACAAGATCATCACAATCTAACACATGCATGCTGAAAAATACTGACCTTAAATTTACTCTGGTGATTGTCAGGGATCGATTCTTTATCTGGACAGCTAAAACAGCTTCCCATGGCTTCTTCAGACCATTTGATACCTAGAATACAAAGTCAAAATTTAACACTACAACTGGCCTGAAGCACAAAACAAATTCTGACAGTAAACGGGAAAACAGGATATTTGGTTTGTTAAAGGAAAACGCCACCGTTTTTCCATATTCCAATATGTTCTTCCCTCAACTTAGACGAGTTGATATGTACCTCTCCCGTCTCAGTCCGTGCACTTAATCGCTCTAGCGCGCGGCACCACTATGCTAGCGTTTAGCTTAGCACCATTCATTTCTTAGGATCCAAACAGGGATAAATTTAGAAGCCACCAAACACTTCCATGTTTTCCCTATTTAAAGACGTTTACATGAGTAGTTACACGAGTAAGTATGGGGACACAAAATAAAACGTGGCAATTTTCTAAGCGGATAAAAATGATAACTATAATGTGTGGCGGAAGAGCACTTTGCAGCACTTCGACCCCGGTGCAGTAATATCATCACTCCTGAAAACTCCCCCTCTCCCTCTTCCGTCAATACAACCAACGTGGCCTGCACTATCACTATCAGGGAGAGGGGGAGGGGGAGTTTTCAGGAGTGATGATATTACTGCGCCTTGAGGGAAGAACATATTGGAATATGGAAAAATGGTGGCGTTTTCCTTTAACAATCTGCAGGTACTTTTCACACGTTTCTGTGGATTGGCTTGATGAGCGCAGCCTTACTCTTGGTGCTGATGCATTTATGATTGAAACATGAAGTTGGGGTAGGGCTGAGCGATTTTTCAGATTTTATAGATTAATTCCAATTTAATGTTTTGCCACGATTTTATTTTTTAAAAATCAAGGAATCTCGATGTTGAATAGAAATATTACCAAACATTAGAATTAGACATTTTGACAATATGCCGGTGATAACAGTAAAGAGAAAAGAACGATCCAACCGCATGTGATTAACCGCTCACTCTGTGAAGGACCATAAATATAACCCTAGGCGCCATTCACACAGAATGCTCTTTTGTGTTCGACAAAGATGCGACGCGGGCAGTGGAATAGGAAAAACATGCAAGAAGATGAGAGTGAACTTCTTTTAACTTGAGCGCTGCGTTTTTAGACTGCCGTTTCATGCATGAGACTCAAGAGACGCGAGCGTAACAGATTATTATTATTATTAGTGACGTATTGTCAAGTATGGTGACCCATACTCGAAATTGGTGCTCTGCATTTAACCCATCCAAGTGCACACACACAGCAGTGAGTAGTGAACACACACACACTGTGAACACACGCCCGGGGAGCAATTGGGGGTTTGGTGCCTTGCTCAAGGGCACCTCAGTCATGGTATTGAAGGAGAGAGTGCTGTTCATTCACAATCCCCACCTTCAATCCCTGCCGGTGTGAGAATCGAACCAGCAACCTTCAGGGCCATTAGGCCACAACTCTACGAGTGCACATTGCAATCATGGGTCTGATAATGTTTGCATCAGGACTGAAAGAGTAGACAGTCTATTCAAGTCACATCCCCACCTGTCAATCATCCTGCCAAGTGTGTGAGCACATCGAACCAGCTTGAATCCTTTTCATGTTGACTAGAATCATGTACAAGCCAACTCTCTATTCAAACACTGCCAAACCTCACGACCATTTTACCACAAAAAAAGCAGGCAATCGCAGCGAAGAACTCTGACTTTATACTGTTCATTTTGTTGGTTGAGCTCTGTTTTTCTAAGACTATATAAATAATAGAAAGGCTTGTTGTTCAACATTGTCATTTTTTTTTCATCTTCCTTGTATTATTTCTGAACACATAATATGTATAAGCTAACTTGTACGATGTAAGTAGTTATGCATTATGCAATATATTTTTGTATTACTATATATGACTGATATACTGTGTGGTGAATGGCACATTATAAGAGGCTTTAGAATAAGGCTGTATATGGTTCCAGTTTGTGTAACTTGATATAAACATGTCGTAGTTATTCAAGCCAATTTTCATTGTATAAAAAAAATCAATGCAAGTAATGGAACATAATAATCAGATCACAAAGCATTAAAAACTGTATAAAAAAAAATACGAGAATTTTAGCTTTAGGCATTTTAATTTGCCACGCCGATACAGCCCTAATCTGTCTTGGCTGTGTGACATGACAATATTTTTTATAATAGCCAAGAGTCAGGACATCTGACAGCACATGTCTCATATTCTCATTTTAGATAATATTATGTGCTATGTTTCTTGAGCGGTTGTGACCACATTCTATCCTAACCATGCCATACCATGAAAAGGCTAAACTATGGGATATTTTAAGAGACAATGTCAAGAGGGTCTTTATGTACTCTCTTCTTTAGAGACCCTAATTTCCTATTTTCACACATTTGCATCAGACGTAGGGCTGGACGATATGGCCAAAGTTTATATCACGATATATTTCTTAATTTTGGTCGACACGATATAATTCCGATATCGATATGAACACTATTAAAAAAAGCCTCGTAAAAACTGCCAAGAACGCCCACAACAGATGTCTGTACTTACAAACTTATGAAAAATGAATTTGCCAAATCTATGAAACCTTCTCCTATAAAACTGTATAATATTTTAGGTAAAAAAAACTAAGAAAACAGCACAAATAAATTAATGTTCACCTTTTATTTGTTTTAGCCTTCATACAAACATGAAATGTGTAATCACTGTCAAATAAACATCTCAGACTCGCATTATTAATATAATTTAACTTCAAATTATGGGCTAACATACACTACCAGTCAAAAGTTTTTGAACAGTAAGATTTTTATGTTTTTTTAAAGAATTCTCTTCTGCTCACCAAGCCTGCATTTATTTGATCCAAAATACAGCAAAAACAGATTTTGAAATATTTTTACTATAAATTTATTTTAAAATAACTGTTTTCTATGTGAAAATATTTTTAAATGTAAGTTATTCCTGTGATTTCAAATCATTACTCACATGATCCTTCAGAAATCATTCTAATATTCTGATGTGCTGCTCAAAAAAACATTTAGTATTATGTTGAAAACAGCTGAGTAGAATTTTTTTAGGTTTCTTTGATGAATAGAGAGTTCAGAAGAACAGCATTTATCTGAAATAGAAATAATTTGTAACATTATAAATGTCTTTATCATCACTTTTGATCAATTTAAAGCATCCTTGCTAAATAAAAGTAAAAGATCATTTCTTTCCCAAAAAAATAAAACATTAACCCTTGTGCACCCTTTTGGATATTTTTGTCCATTTCAGTTTTGTTTTTTTGATAATTTTGCCTGTGTTAATGCTAACTGCATAAATGTTGGCTCAGGTGTGTATTTGTATTGGTATTTTAATATTCCACCCTCATTTCCTTTAATAAATCTATTTTACACTAGGTACACAAAATTGTTACACTCAGGACCTTTTGGACAAAAATGTCCCCATTGAAACCCATTAAAACTGCTATTTTTAAATCGCAGTGCCGTTTAACTGTAAAATGATGCAATTTTTGTTAATAGGCTTTCATTCTGTTGGCAAGGCTTCAAAATTACATTTTTTACCAGATGGTGCAATTTTTTCAGGTTTGGTCTATAAAGCAAATACTCGCTTTATTAATAATATTATTAAAATAATGCAGCTATAATTGTGTGTGTGTGTGTTGGTATGGATGTCAGAGTGTGGTTTGTATGTATGTCATAAAAAAAATTGTGTGTGTACGTGTGTGTTCTTGTAAAAATTGAGAGAGAGAAACTCTACTGTAAATTACAAATCAAGCACTGTGTGCAGCAGTGGAGTTTTGCTGGCATCTAATGGGGAAAATTTGGTACTGCTCCCAAACAAAATTTTACTGAAAGCTCATTTTTTGAGATATCAACCTCAAATTTGGAACACAACTTGATTAGATTTATGGCTTTGATAGCAGGTTTAGAGTTCAACATGTTTCATATATAAAATATTCATAAAATAAAATATTGTTCATAAATCATTTTCATAAATTTAAACCTGTATAACTTTTTTTTTATTTCACTTTTTAAACTTTTTTTACTTCAACAATAATCTGCCATGGGTCTTCTTTAAAATGAGACCAAACTTAACTCGGTGCTCCCAAGCTTCCAATTTTTATGACCGTTTTTTTGACATGGACATTTTTGTCCACTATGAACCCAAGTGTAATTATTGATGCACAAGGGTTAAACTGACTCCAAGCTTTTAAATGGAATAGTGTATAAGTCAAGTCGAGCTTTATTGTCATTCTGCTACATGTGTGGACAATGTGGATCGAATCTGATTCTCTGCCAGTAGGAGGCGCTGAGAGAGCGGTAGTACTAGCGGTTTCCCCGGTAACGGCTGTAATCTAAGCTGCTCCGCTCATGAAAGCAACTTTATCAGATAAAATGAAAATGCCATCGAAAATTTTCTAAAGACAGTCGGTTTCCTTCACAGATACATTCATATAAAACACCCGTGCCAAGTTTTGATTTTGAAACGTGTAGTGCTCATGTTTATTCAACGAAGTCAAACGCCACAAATAAATCAATGTATGGGAAACACTGGTAATGTATATCGAAATATCGGAAATGTGTTTAAAAATCATATCACCGTTATTGAAAAAAAATATATCGCGATACATATTGATATTGAATTATTGTCCAGCCCTAATCAGACGTTGATATCAAAGAGGTCACTGTACTGTAAAGAGATACTTTTATTAAAAGATTCTGCAGTGACAACTAGGATTGCATCGGTAATGAATGCTGAGGGTTATCATATCATGTACATTTGACTATCTACGGTAATTTGATCCAGTGTTTTCAGTGTCTCGGTTCATAGTAAAAGCTTCTCCACATGAACTCCAACAACTCTTCAAGAGCTGTAAAGGCCTAAGTATACTTAGCTTACGCTAGCGTATGCGTACAGTAGCTGAGCTGTCTCATACCCTCTCGCTCACAAGTACGCGCGGTTACAAAAATCGGGTGGTGCGCGTACAGTACGCGCGGACTGTTCTGATGACGCAATTCGCGTCACGTGCACTGTACGCTGTCCCTCGCGTACGCGTAAAAAGTGAAGTATACTTTGGCCTTAAGTCTGGGGTGCTTACAGCCCACATTTGAAAACACAAAACACGCTCCATCCTCTTCTGCCAAATTTATAATGTGATTGTTTAAATTTTTTATCTGTAAACAAAAGAGAAGCTTTACAATCTCCCCATTGTTTTCTGCAAAAATAGAAGCTTTATGGTTTAACGTTTTAAGTCAAAGAAATTAATACAGCCATTAATATTTGTAAATACTCTGTAAAATAAAATAATTATTAATATTATGATGCCTCTTTAAAAAGCAGTAGTAGTAACAACTTGGGCCCGTATTCACAAAACATCTTAAAGCTAAAAGTAGCTCATAACTCACCGATTTAGGAGAAAATCTTAAAAATAATGGGCATGTCAATCCTAAATTTAGGACTCCTACATTTTTGCTCTAAGAGTATTTCACAAAGCGTATTAGCACTAAAACTAGCTCCTAAATCTGTGAAAGGTTAGGAGTAGTGAAGAGGACTCCTTAGTCACTAAAACTAATCACAAATTATTCCTAAAATAGCTGTTATTGCCAGCAATCTGCCTCTGAACGCAAACATTTTAGAAACACGCTGCATTTATTTGTACATATAAATTAAGTGTATTTGGATTATTTGATTGATAAAGTTTTTTGCATTATTTGATTGATTAATAAAGTTAATCAATCAATATGTTTTCCCACGCATCTTTTTTTGGTTTTGGAGGTTATCCCAAACTCCAGATTTTGCTTTGATTATATCCTTGTTTTCATTAATCAGTTGGGTAAGAAGTAACAGCTGGGGCTTGTACCATGAAGCCGGTTTAGCTGGCTAGCCATGTAAGTTTCAGTTTAGTTTGCACCAATCCTGGGTTTTAGGTACCATGAAAGTGGCTTGTCTTTTAGCTGCGTTCACTGCTATAGTAACTTACACTGCACAGCTAACCTGCTCCGGGGTTATGTTCTGAGTTAGAGATCTCAAACTGAAATTGGACCAATCAGATGTGAGCAAAGTGACATGTCTGACACAAAAAAGTCACTCCCCCAGTTTCTCTTGCTCCAAATTAAAGGACACTAGTACTAAAAAAACTTGTCTGGCCAAAACCAAAAATTTTCAGTAGAGTTATTTTACAAGATTTATATAATTATATGATTTATATAATTATGAATCCATTACACACAAGCAATTTTAGTTTAACAGTTATTATAAATAATTTATTTTAAATTAATGTTAATATTTACAGTTTGAATATTATATAAATAAGCTGTAGAATCAATAGATAAAGCTTTAAAAATGACTATGTGACCTTACATGTTCGAGTCTCTATCGCTGTATATTTCCAACAATATAAACTAACTTAAGTTTCACTTGTGAATGCACTGATAAAGCAAGATCATTTATTTTATTTGTCCTCTTTCATGAACAAGTACTTTTTTCATTGTAAATGCATTTAAATTCATCATATCCTTTAATCTCTTAACCTTTAGCAAAACCTTTAACCAAGGCTCATGATTGGCTGTTCGCCAGTGATGTCACACATTCATGTGCACATGCTCCACAAACTCAGGATCAAAGCCTGAGTTAACAAAGAAAGTTGATGATCAGCATCATGGTACCAACACAGCCGGATTGGAGTGGTTTGGTTTTGTCAACTCGAAACTAATCCTGTAACTCTGAATTTGTTCATCTACCATCATGGTACAGGCCCCTGCTCTTGCATCCAGCTCGGTTTTCTTTTACGTTTGCATGTCTTACTATCAGCCATGATTATTCTACTCTGTTAATTAAAAGGATGTTTATATGCATATCTGCTAATTGTTTATGAGAAGCACACATGTAAGAGGCTGACAGTTAGCTAAACATATACTGGTTTAATTAGTGACACTTAGCCTGCATTTTAAAATCTTTATTTGAATGTGGCAACACTTTTATTTTTAATCGTTTATTTGAATATGGCACATAATATCACGCTCTACAATATTTCTGTGAATAAATCTCTGACAGAGACTATCAGCCAATCACTGTGTGCATAGTTACTAAGCATGCTGACATCATCCATAGCAACGAGGTCAACCCCGCCCCCTTACTCTGAGCTTAAGACTTCTCTCTATTCCTCAGTAAAAGTTTGTGTCAGCAGCTTTGTGAACAGGGTTTAAGAGAAAACTCTTAGCTAAAAACTTATACTGCTATTTAGGAGAAATCGTAGTGGTAAGCTAAAATGTTTTGTGAATACAGGCCCTGTTGTCTAATGAAATAATGCAAACACACTTTCATAGCCAGTAAAAACATTTATGGACACAGGGTTTTTCCTGGGTCAAAAAGGTCTTCGGTGGTGGCTGACGGTCATCCACACACACAGTAAAAAGTACCCTCCCCACGTGAAACAGTTTGTGATTTTTAATTATATTTATTCATGAATGAAAAAACAGCCATTTTTAGGGAATATAATAAAACTGGCTTTCATATTTTTGTAAGATAGGATCCTTCTTTGCTTGACCTCACAATTATAATTATAATCAATATTGAAAAAGCATTTAAAAGTAGCATTAAATTGTTTATATTTAACTAGTAGTCTAATTTTCTACCATACATCTGAATAAAATCAGCAGCTGGCTAACAAATTGCTTTGTGGATGGTTTCACCTCACTCGATCTAAAGTAAATTATTTTAACGGCACATTATCATATAAATAACCTGAGGCTACTGTGGTATTATTAAGGCTAACTATTTTATTATTATTATTATTAATATTATTATTAAGGTTAAATCTTTTTCTTTTATTGAAAGTGTGTTTTATGCGGAACGCTTGTCAGAGAAGATAAAGATACTTTTTTTTAGCACAATTCACAACACCGGTAATTCAGTTTAAAAAATAAATAAATCTCCGAATGTGCCGCATGAAACATGGATTCAGTCTTCTGACCTTTTACTATCATGTCAGTTGATTTTGAGGGAGAGGAAAGACAGTTAGGGCTTGATTACACCTGGTCACTTTATGCGTTTCGTCGGATAGGATATCCATCTGATTTGTTACTTTTGGCCACATAAAAAAAAACCGGATATAAATCCAATCTTGAATTATGCCTATACCGCACTATCACGTCAAAGAAATCAACAGTGCGCTGCATTTTATTCATCATCAGCCAATTAAAACAGTGGTTCTCAAACCTGTCCTGGGGACCCCCAGCCACCACACATTTTGTATGTCTCCCTCATAGGCCACACCCATTTCAAGTCTTGCAGACTCTACTAATGAGCTGATGAGTTGAATCAGGTGTGTTAAATGAGGGAGACATACAAAATATGCTGTGGTTGGGGGTCCCCAGGACAGGTTTGAGAACCACTGAATTAAAAGATCGAAGCTCGCAACAGGAGAGAGCGGCATCAGCACTGGAAAGATTACTTTACTTTCAGTTTCATTCGCGGCAGTTTGCGCGTCGGCTTGCTGGCTGTATCCGTGGCGATGCGTGTAGCATTAACGCTGTCATATTTGACTATTACATGTCATATAGCCTATAACACGCTCTCACACGTTTGTTTTTTAACATTTTGGGAGGAGTAAAATGTACATATGCGGTTTCAACAAGCAGATGCATTTACACTTGTCCAATTTCATCTGGAATGCGTCTCAGACATAAGTGGTTTGAGCGATCGGATTTAAATCCGTCTCGAAAGCGTTTCAAATTCGGAGGACTGGTCTTTTCACTATCGGATAGCTGTCCAACCAGAGAAAACGCATGAAGTGAGCAGGTGTTAACAAGCCCAGAGAGAGTGCGCGTGGAAGGCCTATCTGCTCTCTCTCCCTCAGTCAACATGCACGCTATCACAAGCACAGCAGTCATTTACATCACTCATAAATCACATGAACCGATCAAATACGGCTTTGGCGGGACAAAAATGAATTCTGGCGGCCGCCAAAACAATTTAAATGCAGGAAAAACCCTGGGACAGTCAATTCTCTCAAGTCACTGGCATATGTGGAGCTTGTACAGCCTTCTAATTTATTTAGATTTTTATTTTATTACATATACATTTGGTAAAAATAGTTTCAATTATAATACAGCACCAGAAAAAAAAAATCTGTAATAATCATTTCTGTGATAATAATATAACACCATAAAACCGCTATATTTTCTGAAACTGGTGCTCAACCCTGGTGCTCTATTAGACCCGACAGTAATGTTGCAGCACACAAGGATGAGTAACCATGTAAATTCCAGTGCTTTATCTGTTCGAGCTCGTTTGATATTTCCTATTCAGAGATGTTATGCAAGCATAGCAGTGGGCGTTTGCACTGAAGTCTGAAACGAGATATGATCCTAAAAGGAAATGTTTAAATCAGAAGGCCAAAAACAAGGTAGAAAATGGGCAATTATTTCGAACTAATGATGGTTTTGATGTAAAATGCAATGCAAAACATGACCCCTTTAAAAAGTGAGAAGAGAGTTCTTACCCAGATCCAGCCACCAGGGTTCCTGGTTCATTCCCCAGCCAAAGCAAACAAGTCATTCTCTACATGTAGAAAGGGTTTACAGATGTGATAGCTGCGTCTGAAGCAATTCTATAATGTTGAGGAAAAAAACAACAATCATTTCATATAAATAGCACTGTTTACTGTATAAAGACCAATTTACACAGCCACATCAAACTCCACCAAACAAAGCTGTTGGGTTTTGTTGGTCAGTGTGATAGTCAACATTTTAAATCCAACTATCAACTTGAGGATGTTGCTTAAAGTTCGACTGTACATGATGTCTACAAACATTTCCCATCTTAAAGTCATTTTTGTGAAAACAGTCTCTGGCCCAAAGTTACAATGGTTTGGAAAATTAAACATTCCTGGAACATTTTCATAAAGCAATACTGTTCTCACTCTCAAGCATACCATGATACGACAACTGATTGAAAAAAAATATATATATAAAAAAAATATTTTAACAGCCTTTAAATCATCTTAACCTTCTATAAGAAGATGTGGAGAAATATAACACAGTAATTTAAAAACATTTTTGAGTGAACAGACATAATTACTGTCATTAATTTAGATTATTTAAAAATGAATGGTAGAAACTGATGTGTATTTTCATTTTAACAGAGCCAGACCACACTGCATCATAAAAATAAAATGGCATCACCTGTTTAACAGTCAATTAACATATCCATGTCATACAGTAAAGGAAATGTTATGTATAGTATGATTACATTCCTGTAACCCAAACAGTAACGCCACAGTCTAGGGTTCGATTCCCAGTCAATGCACGAACTGACCCAATGTATATCCTGAATGCAATGCAAGTCACTTTGGATAAGCAAATGCATACATTTATATTTTTTACAGTTTTGAAAAACTGACTTTTCATTTGCAAGAAAGGTTTTCATTTAGTGACTCATGTGGTTTAAACAGCAAGTAAAAAAATAACTTTCCATTTATGTAAATTCACACACCTTTATCATAAAAAAAGAAAAGTTAAATACTTTAATAAACATCAAGTTTTGGGAGTCACACCAAATGACATTTTGCAACCTGAACTATTTTTTTTTCTTGCCTTGTCATTAAAAAGGACGAATTATCGATATTATATATTATCTGATATTTTATCTACCCTGACACACAGGCACTAGGGGCCACAGGGGTCCTCTATGTATGACATATTTTACTGTTTGTTTTCTGCATGTTGGTCGCAACACATAACTTTTATTAGGCGGACAAAGGTTTTTGAATATTAGCAGTTTAACAGTGAAGAAGCAGTGTTTACTTAAACCGGGATGGTTTCAGTTCAGTACATTTAACTCAACACGACATATCTAGATCTAAACATTTATCAAAGACTCAACGTGAAAACAGAATAGAACAAATCTAACTTTTGTTACCCAATCAAATCATAATAAACCAAATAAAGCGTCTTGTTGTTTATTTCACATAGCTGTTTAATTCAAGTGGATTACCGTCACCCAGCTAACATACACAGCCGATAAAACTAGCTAGATAAACATATTCCGTTCAATAGATGAGGGGAAAAATACTTACGATTAGCTTTTAATCAGTCAGGATGGGGTTTTTCATCGCGTAATATTCCACATATTATCCCAAGTTTATATTTTAACTTTCTGAAAAGTAAGAATCATTAGCTAAACTAGCACAGGTCCGCCCGAGCGCCAAAATAATCTACCCTCTTTCACTTAGTAACTAAAGATTAACTACATAAAGCGCGTTTAACTGACCGCCGAAGCGCAGCATGGTGTAAAGTAAAAGTTCGCGTTAAAGAGTAAATTCGGAGTTAAGGTTATTTGCTAGTTTGTTTTTGTTGCTATCTAGGGCCGCTGCAAACCAGTGTGTGCTAGCATTAGCATTTAGCCAGGGAACCCTGCGCATGCGCGTGTGTTAGTCATTTTACGTGAGTTACGTTCTGCGCGAGAGTCTGTAAAAACTACAGATGAGGCACATAATAAAACTCTCCAGAGAAATCACGACACAGTGCTGCACCTGGCATTACTGGACGTTTCTTCAGCTACGGGCAGTTTAGATAATAAACTCATTTAAAACACACTGTCTTACTGTCTAACTAGACGGTTTCTTAGTCTTACTAGTTTACAATTTAAAATAATGTTCGACATAAACTTTACTTTCAGAGAAATTATATCATCTTGAAATGAAAAATTTCATGTGCACCATTTTTTAAGTTATATGATGTGTTGAAAATAACAAATACACACTATAGGAAATAATTTGTTTTTGCTTAATTTGACAAAATTACAGCTCTACTGTAAATTATGCATAATAAAATATCCATAATTTACCGTGATATTTCTTTGTTTTCTTCAAACATCACACAGTTCCCTTCAATGACAATCTTAGTAAACAAGTACAGTTTCTGGGGAGAAAAGGTATTGGGAAAATTGTTGTCTGAGAGGTGATCAATTTTAATAGTAAACACTAAACCTAAATATTTCAAAACAAACTTAAAACACTTTAATATGGAATATGCTGATATGTAATAGCTTATTTCAAAACCAGGTATGGTAAAAAAAAGTTTTCAAGAAATGCTTGTGATGTAAAAAGGTTTTAATAAACATCAAACCCAAAACCCAACATAAAAAAAGACAATTTTATTGAAATATATATTTTGAAAATTGAATTACTAATTATGTCACAAAAGAGATTGATTGCAGAGCATTAAAATAAAGAAATAAATACACAGAACTGAAAAGAATAGAATACATTGTCAAAGTGTACACTGGCAAAGTTGGAATATGGAGTAATATGTGTGTGTGTGTGTGTGTGTGTGTGTGTGTGTGTGTGCGTGTGTGCGTGCGTGTGTGTGTGTGTGTGTGTGTGTTCGTGCGTGTGTGCGTGCGTGCGTGCGTGCGTGTGTGTGTGCGCGTGCGTGCGTGTGTGTGTGTGTGTGTGCGTGTGTGTGTGTGTGTATTACGTGTGTGTGTGCGTGCGTGTGTGTGTGCGTGCGTGCGTGCGTGCGTGTGTGTGTGTGTGTGTGTGTGTGTGTGTGTGCGGTTTTGTGACAAATGAGGACATAAATTTGTATAATGACATGGGTATGATACATAGGTATTACAAGGAGAAGGTGATTTATGAGGACATTTCCCCATGTCCCCATATTTCAAAAGCTTATAAATCATACAGAATGAGCTTTTTTGAGAAAGTAAAAATGCAGAAAGTTTCCTGTAAGGGGTAAGTTTAGGTGTAGGGTTGGTGTAGGGCAATAGCACATACAGTTTGTACAGTATAAAAACCATTATGCCTATGGGATGTCCCCACAATTCACAAAAACAAACATGCGTGTGCGTGTGTGTGTGTGTGTGTGTGTGTGTGTGTGTGTGTACTTGCTTAACCTACACTGTAAAAAAAAAAAGTTGGGCAAACTTAAAATTTTAAGTCAACCAGCTTCAGCAGATTTTTGAGTTTTCTCAACTTCTTGTTTTAAGTTTATACAACAAAAAGTTGAGACATTTCCTAAAAAATAAGTTGAGAAAACTCAAAAATCTGCTGAAGCTGGTTGACTTAAAATTTTAAGGTAGCCCAACTTTTTTTTTTTTTTACAGTGTACATGATGGCAAATGTCCTCACAAAGGTAGTAGCCTAAATCATTTAAATTGACATTGTGGAGCTATTTTATCAGGCCCCACAAGAAAGAAAAAGCTTATAAATCATAATAAATGTTTAAGGGTAGGGGATAGAAAATATGATTAGTTCAGTATAAAAACCATTATGCTTATGGAAAGTCATCCTATAAAAATCATGTTTGTGTGTGGTCATAACATTGGTGAAGTTGGGTTCATAACATCTTTCTGAGAGCAGGAGCGTTTTGAAAACATGAGGCCTGAAGTCAGGGACTAAGAGGGGTTAGGGAGGTATTTCTTTACATTTAAAATAAATTAATCAAAAGCTAAACATAAAAATCAGATTATTGTAAAGTATAAAGTGACCACAAAGTGTGTTCACTGTTCAAGTGAACACTGTTCACTGTTCAAGTACCCACCTAGAAAACAAAGACTCCTATGTTAGAATGCTGTTCATTGACTTCAGCTCGGCATTCAACACAATAATCCCACAACAGCTCATAAACAAACTAAATCTGCTGGGCCTTAACAATTCCCTCTGTAATTGGATCCTGGACTTTTTAACCGGAAGACCTCAGTCAGTCCGTGTCGGCCACAACACCTCGAGCACTACCACACTAAGCACAGGTGCCCCACAAGGCTGTGTGCTCAGCCCGCTGCTCTTCACGCTGCTGACCCACGACTGCACTGCCAAGTTCAGCTCCAACCACATCATCAAGTTTGCTGATGACACAACAGTGGTAGGTCTCATCAGCAACAACGATGAAACGCACTACAGAGAGGAAGTGGCACAGCTGGCTGAATGGTGTGGCGCCAACAATCTGTCCCTAAATGTGGAGAAGACAAAGGAGGTTGTGATGGACTTCAGGAGGAGGAACTCCACTGACCACACCCCACTGACCATCGACAGCTCGACTGTGGAGAGAGTCAGCAGCACTAAATTCCTGGGGGTGCACATCACGGAGGATCTCACCTGGACCACCAACACCATGTCACTCTCCAAGAAGGCACAACAGTGCCTACACTTTCTCCGCCGGCTGAAAAGAGCAAGTCTCCCACCACCCATCCTCACCACATTCTACAGGGGCACCATTGAGAGTGTGCTGACCAGCTGCATCACTGCCTGGTACGGGAACTGCAGTGCTGCTGACCGCAAGACCCTCCAGCGGACAGTGAACACGGCTGCAAAGATCATCGGTGCCCCTCTCCCATCCATCCTGGACATTTTCCTTGCACGATGCTCCAGCAAAACCAACAGCATCGTGAAGGACCCCGCCCACCCCTCCCAGAGTCTCTTCCAGCTCCTACCATCAGGAAGACGGTACCGGAGCATCAGAACCCGCTCCGCCAGACTGCTCAACAGCTTTTTCCCCCAGGCTGTGAGAGCCCTGAACTCAGATCACCCCACCCCCTTCTGAAACCCCATGCAACCCCCTACCTCCTGAAACATGGACCCCCCCCCAACCTTACCTCATCAAAGAAAACTTTTTTTTGTGCAATTCAAGTGTGCTACACACAGGTGAGTGGGCCCGTACAAACCACCTGTAGTAACACACTCTCCTCTATGCACTAGACACTTTTCTTACACTGCTATATGTACACAATCACACAAAAGACTAATATATGTATATGTATGTTTACATGCTCATGCACCACTACAAATCATCTTATACTGTTCCCCAGCCAGCTGCTGACTCACAATGTTTCTCTCTGCACATGTACAGTATTTATGTGAAGCATTCGCATAGTTTGTATAGTTTGTATTTTTTATCTTTATCTTAGTTGTATAGGGTAAACATTTATATATAGTAAACTTAGTCAACATCTGTCAGTAGGTTAGTTTGTGTATAGGTTTATAGTGTTGTACTTCATTGTTGTATGTCTGTATTTATGTAGCACCGTGGTCCTGTGAGGCACGACATTTCGTTCCACTGTATGTCCCCACATGTAGCGGAATGACAATAAAGCTCAACTTGAACTTGAACTTGAAGAGGGAGTCTAAACAAATGCGTACAAGTTGTTGATTCTGGAGAGTCGCTGTCGTATGGAATTTGAGTCACGATGCCAAAATCAGTAAGACACCTTTTGTGAGAATTTAGGCTTAATATTAAGAAATGTGCATACGTTTCATTATAATTTTTATATCAGTAAGTCTCGAGCGATGTCAGTAAATATGTTAATAGATTGAACTATACTTAGTATGATATGAACTAAATGTATTTAAAATTTATTACATTTTTACTAGGGTATATATTCTACAAACTTTAGTACCATTTTTTTGCCCTCTCCATGGAGCCTTGCTGTAAGAAAAAAATTGTTTCAAAAAATTGTTTCAATTTAAAATAATTTGTTACCCCACTGACTGAATTTAGTTTAGTCAACTTGAAATGTTAAGTTACTCAATGTTAATTTAAGGGACAACTGGAATATTTTAGTTGACTAAACAAAACATTTTAAGTCAGCGGGGTAAGTAACAAAAGTAACAATTCTAAAAGTTCTATTCTATATCTAAGTGAGATTGACAGACAGCAACATTATTGTGTTGCAAACTTAGTTGACTGTTTTACATATTTGGGTATAAAAATTGTACCAAATGGAGCAAATAAATTATGATCCACTTCTTGAAAGTGTTAGTAGCTCTATAGAAAGATGGATGTCCTTACCCATATCTTTAATTGGTTGAATAAATATTTTGAAAATGAATATTTTACCAAAATGTTTATATTTATTCCAGAACATTCCTCTGCCTCCCCTAAACATCTATTTCAACGACTTAAAAAATGTTTGCCATATGATAGAGGAGGTCTACAGTATCCTAATTTGAATTGGTATTTTTGTGCTGTGCTATAGAACAGTTATGTTTTATGTTTTATCTCAGGACTGCCCGTCTTGGGTGGATATGGAATCGGCTGCCATTAATTCTGGCCTGCCTTTCTTGTTTTAGTCCCATTTGGGACAATGACAAATTGAAACCAGGCAGATTAGACACAGGTTTCAAGATTTGGGCTGAAGGGCATTCGAAAGATAGGTTATCAATACTCTTATATCATTTGTGAGCCTGGACCACAAAAGCAGTCATAAGTAACACAGGTATATTTGTATCAATAGCCAACAATACATTGTATGGGTCAAAATTACTGATTTTTATTTTATGCCAAAAATCATTAAGATATTAAGTAAAGATCATGTTCCATGAAGATATTTTGTAAATTTCCTACTGTAAATATATCAAAACTGAATTTTTTTAATAGTAATATGCATTGCTAAGAACTACATTTGGACAACTTTAAAGATGATTTTCTCAATATTTGTATTTGTTTGCTCCCTCAGATTCCAGATTCTCAAATAGTTGTATCTCAGACAAATATTGTCAGATCCTAACAAACCATACATCAATGGAAAGCTTATTTATTCAGTGCTTAGTTGACGTATAAATCTCAATTAAAAAAAAAATTACCCTTACGACTGGTTTTGTGGTCCAGGGTCACATTTGAGGAAATAGTTACTACACAGAATATTCCTACAAAACATTTCTTTAAGTATTTACAAATAAGAAATGTTATCCTCAGATCACAAAATAATTCCCTTGATATACTATCATTGTCTGTCTTGGAAAAAGAAGTGATAAGAAATTGTTTTAGAAAAGGTTTAATTTCATCATTATGCAATATGCTGGTGTCAGGATCAAAGGACTCTTCAAATGATAAACTGTAAGCTTGGAGATGCATGGGATCTTAAGGAGGATATTCAGATGGAGGACTGGATGGAAGCTCAATCACAAACAATGAACACACGTCTGAACTGTCACCTTTAATCTTTTTATTTCATTTATATCCTAAGGAGATCAAGTTAAAAACTTAACTTTATAAATATATGTATTATTTAAGCAAAATGGCTTATTTCTTTAAATTGGAAAGTATAGGACGTTGGCTGAAAGAAATGGTAACAAATATGACAGTGGAAAAGATAACTTATATATTAAGAGATAAATACATACATTTTGATGGAGTTTGGGGACCGTTCAGATTGATTTTAAATTGTGGTGGAGTTGGAAATGTGTTGATAGAAGACTAAGAAAAGAGGTGATATTGTATATCAATGTAAAATACTGAGTAGATTTTGTTGAGGGGGTTTGTGTTCTCTCTGTTACATGGAAATGTATGTGTACATGAATAAAGTTAAAATGCAATAAAAATAAAATAAAAAATAGCACCATTGAGCTTGTATGCAACAATCATATACAGTATGTATATATATATATATATATATATATATATATATATTTATTTATTTTTTATTGTAGAAATGGAATAACTAGTGTCTCTTCAAAACCATTTTTAAACTTTTTTCTGAGTAACATCAAATCAAATAAAAATGACATGATATGAAAAATGCAGCCTGTTTATGAAGAGTTTATTTGCAAAAACAGATTTTAAAATAAAAAAAAACATGTTTTTTTATTATGTTATCATGTTTTTATTGTGTTTTATTGTGTTAGTTAGCTGTATTTTTATTTATGTTCTAACCTAATCAAAATAACCCAACTGCAGTTTGATTGAGATTAATTGTAATGCACAATGAAAAAACATGATTTTTGAAAATTGTTAAAAATGGAGTTATCTGTTTTTGCAAATGAACTCTTCAAATGCAAATGAGAGGTCAGAAACTTGATCATATGTATGGTTGCTCATCAGGTAAAAGTGTGAATAAAGGAGCGAGCGAGCAGGAGAGAAAAATGAAGTTGTATAGAAAGCCCTTACATGGAGATGAGTGTGATTTATGCAAATGACTAACCAAGTGCATATTTATCCAAATTGATTAATATTAGAAAAAGGGTTAAGAGCAAATTCATGTGTGAACACACCTGTTGTGAATCTGGCCCAACTTTTGGACTGAACTCCAAGCGCATGTTTGGAAAAGCAAACGCACCTGTGAAGCATTATGCTGTGGGGCTGTTTCTCTTCAGCGGGGACTGGGTGATTGGTCACGATCAAAGGGAAAATGCACTGTTAAAAAACTAAAGTTGAGAAAACGTAAAAGTTTAAGGTAACCAGCTTCAGCGGATTTTTGAGTTTTCTCAACTTCTTGTATTCAGTTTACAACAAAAAGTTGAGAAAACTCAAAAATCTACTACAAAAATAAGTTGAGAAAACCCAAAAATCTGCTGAAGCTGGTTGCCTTAAACTTTTAAGTTTTCTCAACTTTTGATTTTTTTTACAGTGTGGATGCTGCCAACTACATCCAAATTCTCATCCTTGCAAAAATAAGGATAGGAAAGTCTGAGGATTCACAAGTGATTTTCAATTCATCCCTGCGGGAGCCACACTTGTGCATTGGGGAATAGTGTTAAGAGCAGGCGAGAGTCTACAAAAGTTGAAAAATATTCAACTTTATGCCAATGGCAAGTAAAAAACACCAGGCAGCAGCCAATCACTGTGAGGTGAAGGTAGTGACGTCTGTCATTAGTGTTTAAAAATCTGCCAATTGTGCTGACGTTTCTGCTGGAATTAGTGCATAAAATTATGCTGTTTATATTACTATATTTCATTCAGATACGGCTAGGAGCTGCATTCAATCACCTAGATGAGGGAGCTGGCTAGAAGTTACGTCTGATGAGCAGGTAATACACTCAATCGAATTCACTCCCATCGATGGTTCCATGAAGAACCTTGAACATCCACGGAACCTTTCAAACGCAGAAAGGGTTCTTTATATTTGAAAAAGATTCTTTAGATTTTTTTAAATGTTCAAAATGGTTGATTTAAGAACAATTCACTGAAAGGTTCTTTGGGGAACCAAAAATGGTTCTTCTATGCAAAAATGCCTTTATTTTTAAGAGTGTAGAGTTGAAGTCTACGTCAAGCTCACATTCTCTGTACCCGTCTCATATGTGGGATTGGCCATCTTCTCCATGGCGAAAAGAGTTATTTGCAGGGCCTTTTGAAGGGAAGATGCTGCTTGTTTCTGTGGATACACAGTCCAGATTACCAGGGATGTTAATAATATCCATAATCACCTCAGATAAAAAACGCTCAAAATCTTCTAAAAGCTGTTTTCACACTATGGACTGCCAGAACAGCTGGGGCCAGTTGTTCAGAAAGTGTATCAGAATGATCTGGATTTGGAAATCCCATATTTTGCTATCCAGGATTAGGTAACCCTTTACTTTTGTGCCGATTGTTCAAAGCAAAATTAGATTGGATCCAGATACAGACTTTTTCAGATTTCCAGATCTGGATTACTAGTGCTCTACGGAGCCCCTAAAGAGACATGGTGATGGGAAAAAAATGAGATGGGAAAAAATGCCAATGTTTTGCATTGCATTTACACATAACTACTTCTGACTGGTCCATCTCTGATGATTGTGCCAATGTAGTTGTCACAAACAGAGGCGGATGCAACAGGTGAGTGAAACAACAGAATGATTTATTGAACAAGGGAATGGCAATCGTGTGGAGAGACTGGCAGGTAAGGAATCCGGAGAGAGAAACAGTTCAAATGGGTCTTAGCTGTAGACTGATCAGAGTCCTTTCCTTGCAGGAACAACGGAGAGCGGGGATCGGGAAGGAACCAGGAACTACGATGGGAGGAACCAGGAACTACGATGGGAGGAACACAGGAACTACGATGGGAGGAACACAGGAACTACGATGGGCGGAACACAGGAACTACGATGGGCGGAACACAGGAACTACGATGGGCGGAACACAGGAACTACGATGGGCGGAACACAGGAACTACGATGGGCGGAACACAGGAACTACGATGGGCGGAACACAGGAACTACGATGGGAGGAACACAGGAACTACGATGGGAGGAACACAGGAACTACGATGGGAGGAACACAGGAACTACGATGGGAGGAACACAGGAACTACGATGGGAGGAACACAGGAACTACGATGGGAGGAACACAGGAACTACGATGGGAGGAACACAGGAGGCTCGCAGGAGAATCTGGAAGGTAAGTAGCACAGGTAAGTATAGCTGGGTCTGGTGTCTGTTCAGGTAGTGAACGGTAGACTGGACAGTGAGTGTCTGTGGGAAGCGTGTATTTGAAGGGGAGCTGATGAGTGCTTGCAGGTGCGGGTGATCAGAAGACAGGTGATTGTGATCTGGTGATTGTTGTGGCCGGTGACTGAGGTGGCTGTGACTGTGAATCCCTGACAGTAGTTTACAATCAGCGATTAGAAAAACAAACAAACTTTGAATTAAATATAATATTTTTGTTTGATATTGACAGCTGTTTGGGGATTCGGGGATATATCACGTGTTACAAATGTTGTATTTTTTGGACCAGTTTTAAAGTTTTATTACATTTTTATTCTTGAAATCCACCCTTCTGCTGGAATCAGAATAATCCAGTTTTTTGGATCAAAAGTATCTTACTAAAAAGTTTTGAACAACACAAACTGAGGATTTAATCCAGATCAAAACCGTGTCAAGACCCTGCCCTGACTGTCTTGTCTTTGTTCAATGTCTGTTTGTTTGTTTTGTGTCTAAGCACATGGTTCTGTCTCTGTTTGTGTTTGCCATGTGCTCCTCTTGTCCCACCTCCTTGTTTCGCCTGGTCACGCCCCCTTGTTTAGTCCTTGTCTAGTCCTCATTTGCTTGATTGTGTTCACCTGATCCTCATGTGCTCTGCTGCTTTATATTGTGTTCCTTTCCCTTGTGTCTTTGCTGGTTTGTTTTGGTGTTTACCTGTTTCTTGGTCCTAAAAGTTATCCTTTGATCTTGTGCTAGTTATTTCAATCTTGCTCAAGTTATTTTTGATCTCTTATCTAGTTTTTTATATCCTCGTTTCCTTTTTGTTTTCTCTAGTTCTGGTTCTGCCTAGTTCTTGTTTTTTACATTCCATCTAGTTTTGTGTTCTCTTTTGATTTAGATTTTCTCTTACCCTTGTTTTTGCAGTTCCAGTCCTTTTTGGATCTTGGCCTTGTTTTTGCTCTTTGATTACTTACTTTAGCTAGTTTTGGTTTATTTATTGTTTTGCTTTTGTTCTCTTTGACTACTTTTGTCTGTCTTGTGTCTTTGTGTTGTCTTGAGTCTTGTCTTGTTTGTTATCGTGTTTTGCCCTGTCCTGCCCTTACCCAGATTCCCTGGCCTCTGACCCCTACTACCTGGAAGCAGGCCTCCACTCCCACGAGTCAAGTCTCTGGTTCTGAGAGTCCCTACCTGGCGGCTAGACTGGTGTGACTTCTGAGATTCACTTCAAGCTACGGGGTCCCTGTCTTCCTGCCTAGCCCTTCCTCTGGAGCTGCCGTCTCCGTGCTCGAGTCCGCTGCCACCTCAGACAGGCTCAGTGGTCATCCCTCCTGCCCGTAGTGTGTTGTCTGCCCTGCCCCTCTGTTTGGACTGATTCACTTCTCACTCTCCCTGCTGTTTCTAATCTACGTCTTGTCAATAAACTACCATTGTCTGCTCATTTGCATCTGGGTCCCATTTCTTGCAGATCCCTGACAAACCGAGATTGGATTTTTATGATCTAATCCGATTTCAGAATCCTTTTTTTCTTTTGCACAACCCATTTTCAAGATTTGATCCAATCCGATGGCCAAAATCCCATCAGATTACTTTTGAACAACTGGCCCCTGGTCAATAATGCTTTGTTTGAGTCCCAGGCAATAAAAACAATTATGAACAAAAACAAATACTTTCCAACTCATACTTCCGTCTACTAACAGACTGGCAGAGCATGTGATGCAAACCATGAAACATTCACTGAAAGCATCTAAAGGGTTGAAAGCTACTCGAACAAATGTTAACCCTCTTCTTACTCTGATACCGGAATACATTTTTCAGTATTTATGGCCACACTGAAATTTTGAGACAAATCAGGAAGGTTGTTGTAGTACAGTGCCTTGTGAATGTATTCATACCCCTTCATTTTTTTCACGTTTTATGTTGCTGCCTTAGGTTAAACTGCTTTAAATTACTTTTTTCCACATCAATCTACACTCCATACACTATAATGGTAAAGCAAAAAAAAAAAGATTTTTAACATATTTGCAAATTTATTAAAAATAAAAAAACTTAAATATTCCATTGCACAAGTATTCATACCCTTATCTGGGACAGATGGAATTTAGCTCAGGAGCATTCATATTGCTTGTAGATGTTACTAGACTTTGAGTGAAGGTAACCTGTGGCAAATTCAATTGAATGGGTATGATTTGGAAAGGCACACACGTCTTAATAAAAGGTCCAACAGCTGATAATGCATGTCAGAGCAAAAACCAAGCCCTGGGGTCAAAAGAACAGTCTGTAGAGCTCAGAAACAGGATTGCATCAAGCCACACATCTGGGGAAGAGTTCAGAAAAAAATTCTGCTTCATTGACGGTTCACAGAAGAATGTAGTCTCTGTTACCCTTAATGGAAGAAGTTTGAAACAACCAGGATTCTTCTTAGAGCTGGCCTCCTGGCCAAACTGAGCAACTGATGGAGAAGGGCTTTGGTTAGAGTGGTGACCAAGAACCTGATGGTCACTCTAGTTGATCTTCATGATCATATGTGGAGATAGGAGAAACCTACAGAAGGACAAACATCACTGCAACACTCCATTGATCTGGGCTTTATGCTGGTGTGGCCAAACTCAATCCTCTCCTCAGTGAAGACAAAAGAAAACACACTTGGAATTTGCAGAAAAGCAGCTAAAGGACCCTCAGACTGTGTGAAATAATATTATCTGGTCTGATGAACCTCAATTCTAAGCATCATGTTTGAAGGAAACCAGCTCTGCTCATCACCTGCAGAGTAGCATCCCAAAAGTAAAGTGTGCTAGAAGAGTAGAAGAAAAGCTCAATGCGCCAAAATATTGAGATAGCCTTAATGAAAACCTAGTCCAGAGCATTCAGAACCTCAGACTAGGCAGAAGGTTCTCCTTCCAACAGGACAATGACCCTAAGCACACAGCAAGAGTGGCTTATACACAACTCTGTGAATGTCCTTGAGTGGCCCAGCCAGAGCCTGAGCTTGAACCCAATCAAATATTTCTAGAGAAACCTGAAAATATGCATCTGCCCCATCCAACCTGACAGAGCTTGAGAGGTGAAGAGATGAGGAGACAAATGGCAGATAATTACCAAATGCTGATGAGGAAAGCTTGTCGCATCAAACAAAAAAGACTTGAGGCTGTAAAGGGGCTTCAGCTAAATATTTAGTAAAGGGTATGAGTACTTTTGCAATGTACTTATTTGAGTTTTTTATTTTTAATAAATTTACGAAGTTGTGACAATTCTGTATTTGCTTTGTCAATGTGGTGTATGGAGTGTAGATTGATGTGGGGTAAAAAGTAATTTAAAGCAGTTTAACATAAGGCAGCAACATAACAAAATGAAGGGGTATGAATACATTCACAAGGCACTGTACCTCTGGAAGGTGTTTAAAGGGACAGGGTGGTGCCGAGGAGGAGATGTTTGTGTCATCTCAGAAGAAGGAGGCACAATTGTTGAGACAAAATGGACTGAGCAAAAGCTGAGGATGTCCTAACACGATAGGCTAATAAAACTGACTTCATAATAAATAGCTCTTATGATTTCCAGAAAAAAGAGTGCAGTGACTGGGCATGTGACCCCCTTCCTTCACTGAAAAAAAATTATACTACATGTTTTTAAGGTAAGTGGTTGCAAACAATTTATTTTAGCTACATTAAAAAAACAAACAAACAAACAAACATACAAAAAACATGTTGAAACATGTTTAGTCATCTTAATTTGTTTATTTCAATGTAGCTAAAATAAATTGATTGCGACCACTTCAAAATTTAGTAAATTCAATGAATCATTTTTCTTCAGTGTATTGGCTCTTCTTTAGGGAGCCACTTTTTGCTCCCAAACGGCTCTTCATTTAGGACCACTGCTGGCTTTTAACAATCGTTCCAGCTTCCTTTATAACCCTTAATATGTGTAAATATTGTGCTATTGGTGCATTCAAGTCATGTCGGATTGATTGTATTTATGAGTTGAACAGCTCTGGAGGCTCTTCATTTCTCCTTGTTTTTCAGTTTTTTCCCCATTATAACAAACTGCCACAAATAGTACACTGATAAAAAAGTTTTTTGGTGAAGTAAATACTACATAAAAACAAATGTAATTTCTACATTAAATAATTTAGTTCAGGCAAGAATTAAAAAATTCAAGTAAATTCTATATTAGTACTCAATTTAAGCTTGCAGAAATCAAAAGACTCAGCATTGCACTACAAATCATCTTGTACTGTTCCCCAGCCAGCTGCTGACTCACAATGTTTCTCTCTGCACATGTATTATGTGAAGCATTCGCATAGTTTGTATAGTTTATTTTTAATCTTTTATCTTTAGTTGTATAGGGTAAACATTTATATATAGTACAGTTAGTCAGAATGTGTCAGTAGGTTAGTTGTGTATAGGTTTACAGTGTTGTATGTCTGTATTTCTGTAGCACCGTGGTCCTGTGAGGCACGACATCTCGTAACACTGTATGTCCTCACATGTAGAGGAATGACAATAAAGATCAACTTGACTTGACTTGAACTTGTTTGAACTTATAAGTATATTTTACTTGTTATGTTTACAAGGATTCTTTAAGTAAATATCAAATTTATGATCCCGTTTTCCCATCATGCACTGGGGCATGAATAATTAAGGTTAAATTTGTCACTGTTTTTGAGTTGTATTTACACTGTTTAATGGTTGCTTTTGTTGTTAGGTTTAGTAACTTACTGTTTTGTGACATCTGGACTTGATTTTCTACTCAAAATGACCCATTCATACTCAAACACTATCCACTGATTGTCACCATCATTGTGTACGGTGCACCAAGTGTTGAGGTCTCTGAGTTCATTTGGGTAATAATTCTATTGAATGGACATATCAAGCTGTCTACTTGTTTACTTACATGTTTGTAAGTGAGTCACATGCTTTAATAGCATGGTTGTTTCCCAGTTCTACATCGATTGAGTACATTTGAGAAGCCATGACTGAGTGAAATGTACTGAAGTATTACAGATTTAACTTAAAACAATTAAGTAAAAATTACTCCTCAAACTCTAACTGGCCATGTTAAATTGACTTATTTCCTAATTTTCCTAATTAACTTAGTTAAGTAGATTTTACTTAATTCAATACTTACATTTTACTTAAAATGTATGTGTGGAAAAACTTGCAAAATAAAAATGAAGTAAATCTTACTTATAGTTTTTCTTCAGTGTAGGGGCAATCCTCAGGGAGGCAAATTTGGAAAAATATATTTAGAGGCAAATTTCAGAGATCAGTCATGCATTGTACATAAAATATAACATTTTTATATTTTATATATAAATATATATAATATATATGTGTGTGTATTCCTGAAATAAAAAAGTCTGAAATAAATACAGCTCTGCTTTTTTTTAAATCTTAATTTTAGGAACAAACATATTTTACATTTACATTTTTAATTTGATTGTGTTTAAGATCTTCTTTTGCTGAAAAAAAATGAAAAGGTGTAAACAATGAAAACTTTTGAATACTCCTGAACGTTAAATGAATGCTGCAATAAATTATGTTTTATTTAACAAAAATTTAAATGAACTAAAATATCCCTAGCAAGAACGATATGAGTGTGTTCGGCTGTTATAGTTGCAAAAATAATAAAATAATAATATTGGAGTATCCGCTCCCATGATCCACCGCGGCTGGTCTGTGAGTCACATGACCCTGACATTAAAGCGGAAATGACAGTTAGCGCTTCACAGTCTCACGGCAGATAAAAGGTAGAGATCAAAACATTTTTGTGTGTTATTATAAACAGAAAACCGGTTAAATCACATATAAGTCTGTCCGCTTTTATTAAGCGATCTTCTTGACGATTTCAACGATATTATGACTTTTGATCTAAAAATGATGTGTAGCTAACGTTAGCCAAACAGCGTCACTCACCTATCATCAGAAATGAAACTTAAAATGAGCACTGATTATAAATCTTAAATAACTGCAGAAATGATCTCCCGTTGAGTCTTTCGTGTGTCTAAATCTGAGGCGAATATAAATGTGATGTTATGATCAGAACTACGATTGAACACAAATATTATTGCTGTTTGTTTGTGTCTGCTCATCAAGATCAGTTATTGACCTTTGAAGCTGTCAGACTTGGGATATTCACATCTTGCTCAGCATTTATCTTTTGATTCCTTCACAGTTTGTGTAAAATCTTCCTGATTTTGAACCATGATATGTGTCTGTGCTTCAGAAGATCACTGCTGAGTTTTAATGCTCACAGTGAAGATCTCAGGATCTTCTTATCCTCTGATTATGATCTACAGCGTCTGAGTAAATATGAGTGTTATTGGTGATGATTGTGTGTGTGTGTGTGTTTAGGGCTGTGATGTGATGTGAATGATGATGGCAGCTGCCAGTGTGTCTCAGTCTGCCAGTGCTCAGGCCACAGAGAAATCACAGCTGACCTTGAAAGGTAAGAAAAGCAGCCTGTTTTGATCCAGTCCCATCGAACATCAGCACTGTGATTGATTTATCTGCAGCTGATGTGACGCATGTGTTTTTGCACTGTGCTGTGTTTCCTCTAGAGGGTGATGTGCACTGAATAATAACTTCATCGCTGCTAGATCACGCAGGACACATTCACTCATATTTCCCGTTTACAGGAATCCAAGGCGTACGTCTTTCCTGGCATCTTGATGGTCTTGATTCTTTGATCTTGGAGTCATAGTCTTTGCGGCTTATTTAATTGTTGTTATAATATAAATGTTATCCACACTACTAAACTGTCTTGGAGTAGAAAGATGTCTCTCTTAGTAAAACTTTTTTTTTTCTGCTTTCGAAAATGAAAGCATTTATTATTGTAACGTTATCCCTACTACATAAGCAAGTGGTTCTCAATCCCCTGTTTTGAATATTTAGCATGGCTGTGTTTGAAATGGCATACTTGCTTACTGTCCAGTACACAGTGCATACTGCAGGGCTCCAGACTGCGACTAAAACAGTCGCGACCAAAAATATGAATTTGCTAGTAAAGTTTTTGCTGAGGTCGCCACTGGCCACTATATATATTTACATGTTATGACTTAAAGGTGCCATAGAATGCATTGATACAATATGTTAAATTGTTCTCTGATATCTACATAGAAGGTATGTGGCTTAGGTAAGTGCAAAAATTCTCCAGAAACAGTTTTACATGTCCATTTACAACCCTAGGATTTCTAGTAAATACTAGTGTTCTTATAATTTTGGCCACCACTGTACGCTCCCTTCGAACTGGAATCATGGCGGAATATCTTGTGAAGTCCACTTCACAGGGCACTTACGGTCAGATAGAACAAACATCTGAAGTGATGAGAGAAACATACAAAATGTGCAGATCGCGATTGAGAATTGAGAACCACTGACATAAGCCACATAAGTGGATGCATAGGGCCCACATCCCGACCAGGGGCCCCATGGCAGGGGTTCAGACAGTAAAGCGGAGTAATAGTAACTGTGATAAAGTTTGCTTTTTCAGTGGTGTTTGAAAATGAGGAGGCAGTAGGGTTGTGTGACATGTATCATTGACAATAGTATCGTAATTGTTGTTTTAATGATGTGGATGCTGACTTTATCAAGTACGTCACTTACTTTGGGGGGGGGGGGACTGCCTTAGGAGTGCACACTTTTACTGCATGATGTAGACTAGTAGAATGCAGTTAAAATGCCTGAAATGCAGCAAAAAAGCCGAAGCCGAACAAAATAAAACACTGGGCCGAAGGCCGAATACTGAACACGGTTTTTCACGTTTTTTCCCCATGTATTTTGCCAATTTTTTTGTCACCATTGCATAAATTAAATACTTTTTACTGTTTTGTCTTGCTTTTCAAAGAAAATATCAATTACAAAACAACAATTTAAAAATATTTACTTAACACTGAACATTTTTTAACATTCTAGCAGACATTATACCAACAAAGCACAATTTAACTTCAAATGAATAAGTTAGTAAAATAATTGTTTTGGTAATTTTTGAGACCCCCTTCTTCTTCTCTTCTGACCAGAAGATGATTATTTTAAAACAGAAAATATTTCAGATCCCACATATCTACTACAGATTTGAACACTGTGTAAATGTTATAATAAATGTATTAATATAGCTGTTGTAATTATTATCATTATTATTGCCTAACTTTTTAATTTTATTTTACGTAACAACAGTAAAATTACAATGCTAACATTTATGAATGTTGATGGAGCTTTTATTTTGCCGCAAACCCGCAGGAAGCTTTGTTTTGTTGACAGCAGCAGATTTATAAATGATTCTTAAGAATTTGAGAAGATGTTTGTTGCATGTATCACAGTCACATTCAAGCCTTGTAAAAATGTTACTGAGCAGCTGACCTGTATCACTGTTTCAGCTCAGATTATTGAACTTTGAACCCTGGCTAACGAGCTCGTGCAGTGCTGTTTGAATACATGTAATTCATGTGTGTATTAGAAAACATAACATTCTGCAGTTTCTTTACTAATTCCATCATCATTACTAGGGATGCACTATCGGTATCGGCCCGATACTGAGCTCATGTACTCGTACTCATTAAAATGCCCCGATACCAAACGCCAATACCACACAGCATGTGATAAGTGCCATATTCAGACAAAGAAACACACAACAGAATAACAGGCAGCAGAATTGAGTTATTAGAGATTAAGGATGTCTACGAAGCAGATGTATTCAATGAATGATGTTAAACATTCAGTATTAATGCCTTTATAGCTGATGTGCGCGAGCTGAAAAGCAAAGCGCTGTGTGGATTGCGCGCGCGCCGGCGCAGATGCGCGAGCTCGTCCAGAGAATATTCCTTTCTCACAGACATCACTGGAAAGTTTGTAGTTCTGTCGGATATGTCAAAAAAAAGTAAGTAAAACAATGCACAAGTTACTTAACGGTAGGGAGGGAGAGAGAGAGAGAGAGAGCACGCGCTCTTCTGTGGTGTGATCTTTATTGATGTTCGCTCACTTAGCACGCATTATTTGGATTAAAACTAAATCGTAAATATAAGACAATTGATAGGGGCATTCACTATAAACTTTATTTATTTTCAACCTTAAGTATAGGCTACACGACTTTCTGGCGAAAGTGAAACTAACAGCCTGTTTGAAATGCGCAAGGCTGTTCTGTACTTGTCCCTCTCATTCTGCACCAGTACAAATACGTGCGCGCGTTGTGCGTTTTGCTTGCTTCATGAGTGATTCTGCATTATATGAGTGGCTTTGGAATATAAATCGCAGCATGTTTCAGATGAAAAGAAAAACGCGACTTCTATTTCTGAAAATATCACAGTTAGGAGATTTATAACGAGTGGTTCCCTGCATTATTTCAGCAAAGCGCGTGATTACAGTACTGAGCCGCTGCAATGAAGCAGCTCTAATGCTATTAAATTAAAGATGATGTACCATAGAGAAAAAAAATGAATAGTGAAAGTAACAAAAACTTGTACAAATACATTTTAATGTGCATAATTAAGTGTGAAAATAACCGAAGGATATACAGTCAAACCAAAAATTATTCAGAGACCAAATATTATTTTTGATATATTTTACTAGTGGGTGCAGAACACTATAGTTCATTTATGTAAGTGAGGATAGCAAAATAAAGTAAACCGTGACATATTATATCCAAAAATTCTTCATACAGTGGACTACCAATAAAATTGATAAAAATTTGGAACCAAAAATTATTCAGACCAAGTCTGGGAAAAAAACTGAAGTTCAGGTTTGCATTAAGGGTTGCAAGGGTTGCCCGACAAAGTATTGATAGTTGTGTAAATATTGTCATACTAACAGCTGTCTGAATAATTTTGGTTGATTGTAATCCATCACATACCTTTCTATCAAAGTTATCTGACATTATCAAGCTGAATTTGTTCTGACACAGTTTAACTCTGAGTTCTTGTCATATTTTATTACCATAAACTATAGAGAATAAACACTGATAATGTGAGAAATGTTGAAGGTGTCTGAATAAATTTTGGTTTGACTATCTATTTGATAAATGAAGTTAACCAATGTATAATGTACAGTTGACATTATACATACTCTTTTGGTTTCTGTACCCAATATTTAAAAAATTTACAAATGCAATGAAAATATCGGTATCGGTACTCGGTATCGGCAAGTACCAAAAATAAAAGTATCGGTATCGGGCGAGTACTGGAAAAAGTGGTATCGGTGCATCCCTAATCATTACAGTAACCAGCAACAACCCCCTCCTCTTCTCATCAGAGACATGAGATGCAGCGCTAAACACTCTCGTTCGTTATAGTTGTTCATTCATTGGCACTTTAACCAGTTTTGTAACATTTGTTTACTTTATATTTTATTGTGTATTGTTTTATTGTATTAAAAGCTGCAGTCCCACATTTCTCTGCATACAGCGGATACATTTCTCTAAAAGCAGTGGTTAAAATCTTATGTTAGTTTGCTTCAGAAATAAATATTCTTCAAAGATAAATATAAGCCACCTTTATTTATATAGCGCTTTTAACAATACAGATTGTGTCCAAACAGTATTCAATAGGAAAAATAGTGTGTAATAATGCAAAACAGTAAACACTCAATTTTCAGTTAAAGTCAGTTCATCGTTAATTCAGTGATTTCATCGTCCAGCTCAGTTCAGTTCAGATATACTGAGTAAGAGTAAGACTTTGCAATAAGGTGAAAAGGGACCCATTTAGAAAATTTGCTTAAGGCCCCTAAAATGTTAGGACCTCCACTGGATGTTATTACTGTTACTTCTTGGTCATTTTGATTGTAAATATGATATTATGGGATGTATAACTATGTAATGGTTTGATTCACAGTAATTTAGAACTTGGCCAAAAATATAATGTGCTGCTTCTCATTGAAATTTTGCAAAACTTTGAAACTTTCAAAAAGTTGAAAGAGTTTGTTTGTTTTTCTGTTCAGTGTTGTCTGCTAAGCCTCAGTCTCCTAAACTACCCAATCGTCACTCTCGTTTGAGTTCGTTTGTGGAGGTGACCGCTGACGGCCTGACCAGCGAAACGAAGAAAACAGGCAAACGCACTGGACACCTAGAGCTGCAGTGGAATGAAGACCTCACCCTGTAAGGCATTATGTGATTGAGATTATATACAGTGTATAGTGGTTACTTATTTAATTTCAAATGACCTAAAACTACTGAATCAGTAACCAAGTAAAAACAGTAATAAAACAATCTCTTAAAATCTCTTTTAAAAAGCAATGTCAGTTCTGGGTGACTTTAATAAATGACCACATTTATTCACATGCTGTATGGTCACATTTTTATTATGTTTTGTGCAGGAACGTGACTCCTCAGAGTCGTTTGGATCTGAAGTTGTGGAGTTGTCACACTTTGAGGAAGGAACTTCTGGGCAGTGCCACCATTGACTTACTGGACACTCTACGAACACATGATGGCAAGAGTAAGTTCATCATTCATCTTTTCACACGGAGGACAACTGAGGGACTCAAACACAACTATTAAAAAAGGTTCAAACATTCACTGATGCTCCAGAAGAACACACGATGCATTAAGAGCCGGGGGGTGAAAACTTTTTGAATTTGAAGATCAAGATAAATTGTACTTAATTTGTCTTCCGGGAATCATGCAAGTATCTTCTGTTGCTTCTGAAGGGCAGCACTAAAAGGAAAAAAATATATATTTCAACAAAATAAGAAAAATTTGTACATCTTCATCCTGTTCAAAAGTTTTCACCCCCCGGCTCTTAAAGCATCGTGTGTTCTTCTGGAGCATCACTGAATGTTTGAACCTTTTGTAATAGTTGTGTTTGAGTCCCTCAGTTGTCCTCCGTGTGAAAAGATAGATCTCAAAATCATACAGTCACTGCTGGAAAGGGTTCAAATATGCAAAAGATGCTGGAAAACTGCAGAATCTACAGAACGTGGAGGATTTTTCTGAAGAACAGAGCTCAGTTCAACTGTTCAGAACAAACAAGGGACTTTTGATCCAATTACAATTCATGACAAAATGAATACCATCAGAGATGCGGATAAATGATTTTTGGGTAGTATTACAGCATACCGTGAGTGTATATTAGCTCCGTTTGTTGTTTGAAAACAAGGCTGTGCAAAGGTCTTGGATCACAACTAACAACTTTCCAAAACGTTTTTAGGGTTTTCTAATCAGCTGGCATGTTATTAAACAACATTACAATCCACTGAACACACTGTACTTCTGCCACTCAAGCCTCGTTCTCATTCCTGTCGAACACTAAATATGACGCCACCCTGACTAAACTCTATAGGAAAGATAATGTGTTTAACAACAAACATCATTCACAAAAATCAACAAGTAGTTTTTCCCAGCCCTAATATTAAGGTTCAAATCTGTGCTGATCATCTCAGACAGTTCATAACATAACTTTTTTTTAATGTTTTATACTAGAAGGGGAAAAGGCTCTGATTGAAAACATGTGACTTCCTGTAATTAATTCTCACGCAGTGCTGGGTCTGTTCAAACTTCCCACATGTTCCTTTCAGCTCAGCTCAGTGTTTTTCCTGAAAGGTTTTGAGGTTTGACTTTGAGCTGCGTCACTCCACAATGTTAGTCCTAGTTTTTTTTGGTCAAGTAGTTTCTGAGTCAGCTGTCTCCTTCACATTGTTTAGAAAAATTCTTGAACTTTTACCATCAGACTTTTTTTTTTTTTTAACAAGACAGGATTCGTGTAATGTCCTTTTTGTTCCATGGAAGAAATTCATACAGGAAATGAGGGTAAATTGTGACAGAATTTTAATTTTGATTGGACTGATTCTTTAACGCTTCCCTAAGAAGATAAAGACATAGTGTTAATGTTTGCTGTTCTTGTATAAGTTTCTGACAGCAGTTATTAATTATTATGTCAGCGCATGTTCTAATATGGGATAGATTGAAATGAACAGCTGAGCTCTCCCTCAAACCCTTTTAAACCAGTTTCACTTCTACCCTGCTATTTTAAAACACAAAATATGAACTACTGAGTGTGTTGCCAAAACCAAGAATCAGTCAAATGAAATGTCACGAATGTAAATGAAATGTAGGTTTTAACAAACTGAAAAGCGAATGTATTTGCTGGCACTAGATCTCTCTCTCTCTCTCTGTTTCTCTTTGACTGGCAGTGGAGAATGTTCAGCTCAGTCTGGTTCTACAGACAGAGAACAAAGGCTCGGTTGTAGCAGGAGGTGAGCTCAACGTCTGTCTGGATGGCCTGGTTGTTGATCTAGGATCCCTGCCCAATGGCAGCGCTGCCCAAGACAGTAAGTCCTGTTCACAGACACACATGCACACTTCATAGAAAACACTCAGAGAACGCACAGAACACACGAACAAATGCACATTCATGAGTGCGCAAAGCCTTGGCTGTGACTCCACCTAAACTAAACGCAGGAATCGCGGAGCTTGTGGTGAGAGGGGCAGGAATGGAAAGAGTCGAATTTGACCAGAGGAGGCCCAGCGAAAGCTCACAAGAGAGCTTTTCTCCTCTGTGTACTCACAACTGACAAACACAACCCAGTAGGTCATTGGGTTTTCTGACCACTCACAAACCTAATGTGTTTAGACTCATTTTGCTTGGAAAGAAGTTGCTCTGGGAAGCAGTCATGTGTCAGTTAGACAGTGCACAGCTACTAGATTGAGTCTGTTACTGCCGGAGTCGGGGAGGATTATGAAAGTCTAATCAGTGTTGAGTATTACTATAAAGTTAACCCTGCCTGCTTTACATGTTTCAAAATGATTAACAGTTGAAAACATTCATTAGAAATCTAGTAATCAAAAAGCAATCAAATGTAATCAGTTACATTACTTTAATAAAGTAATTGAAATAGTTCAATTTTAAATAGGGTAACATCTGTAACCTATTACATTTCCAAAGTAACCTTCCCAACACTGGTTACTGGAGAAAGACTGAGTTTAGTTTGTGAACGACCGTCTCTAGCTGGTAAAGCGTGTGACATCACAGCAGTCAGTCAACATATAACAATTTAATGTTCATTTAAAGCCATGAGAAGAGAAGTCTCTGAACCGCTGAAATTCAAGGGACACATTTTCAGAAGTGAGTTATATTTTCCATGGATGGGATGGTTGAGATGCTGCCTGCAAAATGTTCCCATGACTAAACCCCAACCTGCCAGAAAGATATTATGATATTATATGTTCTGAATGTTATATACCTAACCCTATATAACTAAATAATGGGGTTTGTATTGTAGATTATCTTGTTATACAGCTACCCGTCAAATAAATAAATATGTCAGCATGCAATATTGATTTGAATTAAAGTGTGGTGTGGCTGCTCAAAAACATTAATTCCTAAATAGATATTTATGCATTCATGATTAATAATACGTATAAAAATGCTGTTTACCTTTAAAAACATTTGAATGTAATGAAGATGTGTACACTCACACTCAAGGTTTAAGGAAGATGTGCATAAATACTGCATTTCTACACAATTTTATACAGGGCAAGGGTGTAAAAATGTATCTGAATATTCAGTGCATCGATTCCATAATTCAATAATTGATTGATGACTGTAATAATACCCAGTGTGTTACAGAGAGTTTCAGATTACACCGGTGGCATTCTTGCAGCAGACACAGAGAATGCACAATTGAGCGGACTAATGCAGTTTAATTGAAGACACTGTCAGCTGTGTTTGTTTGTTCTGACGCCCGTCTCTAATGCTTACTCCAGTATAGCATAGCCTTCCATGCCATTGTGCTTAATTATTGCTTGATCGTTTTAGAATGCTCGAATCTGATTGGCTTACGCTCAGTAACTGCACAGTTCCGACATTACAGTTCCGTATCACTTTGCCAAATTATTTCTATTTCTAATGGCTATTAATGTTGGGACAATGCTTTATAAAGGATGAATTGACTATTTACTAATGCTTCACTAATGATTCATAGCGTGCAGTTATTATAAAGTGTTACCGGATGATTGATTATCTATCAAAGCATGCTCTTTCACTCACACACATTCATGCAGCAAAGACTTGTTGTCAGTGCTGCCCCACGACTTCAATAAAAAGTCTTTGCTTCTGAAGAGGTGCATGACATTTTTTAGTAGTGAGGTGGTAGTGTTGATATTTTTGAAGTAGTCTTCCCCTCGTGGCCACATTACCACCCCAGTTGTGCTTTATCAATGATGTAACAGCCTGTTGTCAATAATTCCTTGCATAAACACACAGTTCCCTACACCAATATCAGTACCCCTGGTAAATGTGAACAAAACAGGCTGTGGAAAATTTTCTTTGCTTTTTATTCTCTTGGTTTTTCATTCAAAATATTCACAAGAGTTTAACCTGTAAGAATATTTGTTGTCAAGTCAAGTCACCTTTATTTATATAGCGCTTTTAACAATACAGATTGTGTCAAAGCACTTAACAGTATCAAGTTGGAGGATAGAGTGTCAGTAATGTATAATAATAAGATTAAACACTCAATTTTCAGTTAAGGGCATTTCATTATTGAATTCGGAGATGTCATTGTCTAGCTCAGTATAGTTTAAATAGTATCTGTGAAATCCATTTGACGATAATCGCTAGAAATTAAGTGTCCCCAACTGAGCAAGCCAGAGGAACCTAAACTCCCTCTGAGACAGAACGGAGAAAAAAACCTCGGGAGAAACCAGGCTCAGTCGGGGGGGCGACTTACAATTCATTTACTTTTCATAATACAAGTTTTTTTTTTTCAAATATAATTAAATATCAGCACCCTTCCCCCTGCATTTGATATTTTGTGAATCTGCTGGAATCTCTTTTGTGCATAAGTACAAATAAACCATGCAATCATTATTATGTGAAACTCATTGTTCATTCACTGTGTGTGGTGTCAGTGAAGACGTGTCCTCTTCCAGGCTGATTCTTAACATCTCCAATAGATTTGAACTCCATAATTATTACTCTGATCATGGAAATTCAACAATTTGGCTATATATATGGCTATATATATTTTTTTTTAAGCCATTTCCTGATTTGTGTAGCTCTCCAACACAATGGAAGAGGAATTTGGTCTGTATGTCACCTCACATTTATACCCCAATGAAAGAGGAAGTCATGTCTCACCACTGAAGTACTCATAATCACACAAAAAAACATATTGTACAAAATTAATGGGAATGTATTTCAGTTATACATTTTTAGTCATGCCAGTAATTGTGGTACTCGTTTTGGAGGAAAAAAATATCACTTCAATAAAGATCAGATTTTTCTGAATATTTTGAACAAAAGATCAAGTACATAAGCAGCAAAGACAATTTTCACTAATACAGCCTGGAAAATAAGAGCATTTTTCTGTTTAGAGATCATTTGTAAACATGATTGTGCATCAGCCGTCTCTCAGGTGTCCTTTGCATTGCATTGCGTCCGTAGCAGTCGTGTTGTGTCTTTAGTTGACGGATGTTTCTAATTCTGACACGTTTGCAGAGCTGTTCCAGCCACAGTCTGTCTCAAATAAAAATATTGTCAATATGGATAGATGCTAAAATGATAGCAGTTTGAGTAAAAGATGGAAACATCAGTCTATGCAAACTACATTTGTAGTGCATTTACTGGAAAAGATTTTACTGCTATTTATTGGGTTTCATGTGCAAAGATGGTTATTTATGGGAGAAAATAACTAGCTGAGAATATATATGACCAATATTGCATAGCTACTAGTGCTGCAAAATGATTAATCATGATTAATGTATATTTATTATGTATATATAAATACACACACAAACACATACATGTATATATTAAGGAAAATATGTTAGATTTATACATAAAATATTTGTTTTTATATAATATAAATTATATACAAGTATAAATATATATACATACAAATATTTTTTTAAATATATACATATACGTGTGTGCATTTATTTTATATATATACATTTCTATAAATACATTATATATATATATATATATATATATACATAATAAATATAGTACACACACATATAGTATGTAAACATAAACTTTTATTTCGAATGCGATTAATCGTTTTGCCACCCTTATAACTAGAGGTCGACCAATTCATCGGTTTTGCCGATTAATCGGCACCGATAGTTGATTTGCAGAACAATCGGTTATCGGCAAAAATCCATGCCGATAGTTTTCGGTGTTTTATTTTATTTTTTTATTTATTTTTTTTCGTGTTGCGTCTGTTGCTGGAGTGGTTGAGAATGGTCTGCTATCATTATACAGTATGAGAGCGGCCTCTAGAGGCGGAAATCACTGACAGCACGTGTTGTTTGTTTTGGCATGTGACACTGCGCGCTGCACAAACTTATGTCCGTTTGGTGATTAAATAAACCGTTTTAGACCGCTGCTTAAATTGAACGTGACGCGTGTGTGTGTGTGTGTGTGTGTGTGTGTGTGTGTGTGTGATACCCGTGACTTCTCCAAGACGCAGCGCTGTGCTTTTGCACAGTGTGTCACTCACTTGCATATTTGTTTATATTTTAATTAGATAATCATGCAGTGTTCTAAAATAGCAGCAAATAAAGAGTGCACATACAATATCAATAACCTGTGCATGTAATTTTAATATGGCCTTTTGTAGGTATTTCAAGATGGCCATCTTTAAGCATGACTGTTGAAATGAAATGGTAATACTTAATAAGAGTCCATTTGTAACATTAACGAAAGCTGTAGAAGTATTGTTCCTTGTTAGAGTGTGTTCATTTCATTTCAACATTTACTAATAGGCTTCATTTTTAAATTTTAAAGTTTCTTCTTTTAACATTTGTAAACTATGAAATAACTTTAATAATCAATATAGTAATAAATATTAATACTAAATTTTTATTCATTTATAAAGTATAGTTCAGTACTGTTACTGTTTTTTTTTTAAATAGTAAAGCTCTATTTAGTTTTCATTCAGTATCTATTTTAAAAACTATCGGTTGATTAATCGGTATCGGCCAGTGTGGTCCAACCTAGTATCGGTATCGGTAAAATCCACTATCGGTCGACCTCTACTTATAACTACAGATATCAACAAATTAATTGATGAGCAAATAATTGTCAGTCCTACATTTAATATGCTACTCACACATTTTTAGTCATTCTGAAATTTCTGTGACTTTGGTCGAATGCATGCGTTGCATTTATTTGTGAAAATGTTCTTTTGTAAACACAGTTTGAAATATGGACGTATTTGGAGCTGTTTAAACCATGAATGAGATTGTAATAAACACCAATACAAGCTCTGAGTGTAAATGCTTCTTATGCATGTGTCTATGAAGGACTTTACTGTTGTTCTGGAGATGAATAATCTGTTGCTTATGATTGTGTTGTGTTTGTTTCTTCAGTGATTTGTCTGACTTTATCTTTCAGTTACTCATTGTACACACATATTGGCCGTTTGACATGAAATATCTTTCACAACATACCAGAACAACAACTGGCTTTGTGATGGCCTCTCAAATTCTGGTTTTAGCCACGTTCAGTATACAGATCTGGAGTGTGTTTTCTCAGTGTTTGACCTTCAGCGGTGGATAAAGGTTGAGTGTGTGTAGGTCTGTTAGGGTCCTCTGTTCGCTCTGAAGTCGCTCTTGTTGGTCTAATGTTTTCCCTCATTTCCCCTGGCAGGTTTTTCTGAAACACACGCAGCACTACATAAACAGCTCTTTGTGTACAGACCTGGGGAAAGACAGAATGGCACACACATTCAGTAAACAGAAACGTTTGCTCAAACTTACTAAGCCTCAAACTTTCTTACAGTAACTTGTGATTTTTGTAATAAAAGGTTTAATGCCGCTCCGTTTGAGTTTTACAAGTTCAAGCGTTTTATTAACAGACACTTTCATGTTAAACTACTTAAAACAGAAGGAAAATGCAAACACATGATTCATTAAGAGCAACAACACAAGCAGCGTCAAAAAGTATTTAATGAGATTTCAGATGCACATTAGTATTAAAGCCATGGTTATTTTCCCCTCGTGGGAGTCCAAACTACAATTTTCAGAAAAGGAGATATTTAGTGTATTTTTCATTCAATTTTTTTCCACATATACTGAACAACAAATGTGTGTGAGAAACGGAGCAAAGAAAAAAAAGTCAGGTTAGACAAAATTATTTTCAAATTTCATTGTTTCTTTTGTGTCTTGTGCTCATATTCAAATCAAGTCTGAGAGCTAACTGTGAATTACTTGGCTTTTTATTATAAGTATTGTATGACTTGGTCAGGCTTGAACTATAGCACACAAGTCATATGGACATTTATATGGTAAAAAAAACATCTCGTAAGCATCACGTTTTTGTGCTCCAGGGATGAATCATGTTTGGATCAACATGAGGGTGTCTTTCTTACACCCTTAGAAGGACATGAACTTCCTTTAAATATTAAACTAATAGATGCAAGACAGTAACATGCAATAGAGTACATGAACATCTACTGGTGTAAATGCAGAAAACTGGATATAACCAGAATTAAACCAGAACTGAGCTCATAAATGCATGGGTGTAATAGTATGTTTGTCAGCTCTCTCTCTCTATGTTCTATAATATTGTGTCACACAACACATTTTAATGCAGATCACTACTACTTCATGCTTTACAACAAGGATGTTTTCTGAGTAATACTATGACCAGCACTTTCCAATCTATGCTTTGGTGTCTCTGTACCTTTTGGAGCATAATACAGCATTAGATTTTTTTTTGTGATTATGTAAACAAATATGTGAAATGATCAATCATGCAGTCATGAAAAGTAGGTCATTTTAAATGCATCACTGGTTTTTCCTCTGTAACGCATGGTCACCGAGTAGAAATGACAAACTTTTCTGTGTGATGTGTGTGAATCAGTCCTAATGATGATTTTGTGTATTTGTTGTCTCTGCAGAGAGAGTTCACTCGAGCAGGTCTAATCTGCACAGAGCTCATAGTGAGGAGAGCCCGAGTACCAGCAGCCCCCGTGCACGGTCAGCACAAATATCTCTGTTTCTCCAAGTGTTTATCACTGATTATTCATAATGTAGTTTCTGCTTCTCCTGTTTCATGTCTTCTGTTGTTCTGTCTCTCGAATGTCCTGGTAAACACAGCCTTGTTTTCTGTGCATGATATCCTAAATGGGCTGAAGAATCACAAGTTGGTGTTAGGGGTTAGTGGTATGACTGCTATTTTTGAGTAATCGGTGAATTTAATACACTGCAATATTTGGTTATTTTCTCCACTTTTGTGGAACCAGAACCAGATTGTAGCTGTTGAAAAACAGTGTTAAATAATTAAATTAATAAATGAAGAAAAAAGTAGAGCATATCATCTTTTTGTTGCATAGGGTTACTGTATATGGAACATCGCACACACAATTATTTATTATGATTGAATTGTTCTGAGAATATGCGTGGGTGGGTGGGCAAATAAAAAAATAATAAAAAATTACTTGTAAGAAATCCTGTTGCTTAATTGTACAATTAAAAGGATAAAATGGTCAGTTCTATCAAACCAGGAGTTGCCAAACCCTCAAGTGTGCTCCAAATAATCATGACTGGCAAGCAAATGTTTTTCATAAGCAAATTTTGGTCATAAACATTATCTAGTCAGTCTAGGCCTGATTTACTAAGATCCCAAATAATAGAATTTGCTTGGGCAATCTGGCAAATTGTGTGCACCCTCCGTGGGAGTGTTACGGGATGTTTACTAAAAATACTTGCCCCATGTCCAGATAGGTTGCACATACCCATAATTAAACATTCACTGTGTGTGGGTTTACAGAGGCATGACAGGAAATACACAGAAATAATAACAATAACGACGCTGTGTCTGATATGAATCTCTCATACATTTCCAGAAGTTTAGCTCATTCTGTGGGTTCTTGTGGAGATTCTCCAGCGGACATCGGAGGAGCTGTTCTCACGAATGGAGAACTGAACGGAGAAGCGGCGGACGACGCATGCCGCCGCAGCTCAAAGACGGCCATCAACAGCCTGAGCAGTGCTGGTCAGTTACACACACACACACACACACACACACACAACACACACACATACTTACTTTACAAACTCAGCCTGCTGTGGATTATGATCATAACATAATGTGATAGAGATGAGCGTGCATCACCTTATATAATCAATGTGTTCATACTAGTGCTGTCAATCGATTAATCTCGATTAATCGCATCCAAAATAAAAGTTTTTGTTTACATAATATATGTGTGTGTACTGTGTATATTTATTACGTATATATATATATAAACACATGCATGTATATATTTAAGAAACATTTTGTTTATATATTAAATATATTTATATATAATATAAAATATAAGAATTAGTGCTGTCAAATGATTAATCGCGATTAATCACATCCAAAATAAAAGTTTTTCTTTACATAATATGTGTGTGTGCTGTATATATTTATGTATATATAAATACAAACACATGCATGTATATATTTAAGAAAAATGTTATGTTTATATATTAAATATATTTATATATTATATAATTTATATGAATATAAATATATACATGTAAATACTTGTAAATATCTTCAAAGTATATGCTGTATGTGTTTGTCTTTATATATACATAATAAATATACACAGTGCACACACATATATTGTATGTAAACAAACTTTTATTTTGGATGCGATTAATCACGATTAATCTTTTGACAGCACTAATAAGAATATAAATGTAAATACATGTAAATATTTTCAAAATATTTACTGTATGTGTGTATATTTATATATACATAATAAATATACACAGTACACATTCATATATTATGTATGCAAAAAAAATATTTTGGATGCGATTAATCATTTGACAGCACTAGTTAATTCACAAAGGTACTTTTATTTTGACAAAACATGCAAGGACAGTAAGAATTGTTGTGCTCTTAATAATAAGCGCATCCCACCCTTTATTTTCTCATTCATGCATGCTTCTTTATTCCTCTGATGTGCCAGCGTCAGCTTAAAAAATTCCTGTCTGCAATATAAAACATATAGCAAAATCTCAGTTGATTGTTCAACCAAAAATTTAAATTATGTAATTATTTACTCTTTTGTATGACGTTCTAAACCCATACGACTACGGTTAAACACAAATGAAGATTTTTCTTAGAGGTTTCTGAGAGGTCGCTACTGTAAAAAAAAAAAATTTGTCAAAGTTTTAAATTAGACGAAGGTTATTGGAGTATGTTTTACAAGAAAATACTACTTCAGTTTCACATTCAATTCAATGTGTTGCTTGCCATTTCTTGGTAATTATTTGTGAAATTTACTAGCAATTTCTGAATGAAAATGATTTCTACACCTTTATTTTTTTTCAGCGATGCATCGCATTTGGCAAACACGGAAGCTCAAATAATGCCTTTAATAACCTATATTTGGATCTTTTATGTTTTGGTTACCTGAACTTTTAATGGAGGGACAGAAACCTCTCAGATTTCATTTAAAATATCCTCGTTTGTGTTTCGCAGTCTTAGGGGTTTGGAATGAAATGAGTGGAAGTAAATGATGACATAATTGGGGTTGTCAGTCGATTGCAATTTTTTATCTAATTAATTACATTACTTTGCAAATTAATTGCAAAATAAATTTTACTGTGAAAATACCCACAAAATATTATTTAAAGCTATTTTTGTGTTAAATGAGAAAGTATCAAGTAAACATTACAAATTGTAGCTTTAGAAAGAAATATTTTATTTGATTTAACATAAAATTAATTACACAAACATTTAGGCTACAACGGCCTAACATAAACTATGGAACATAAAAGAAGATAATCTGAGAAACATTTTTGTTCATACAGTGAAAGTCAACAGCTTTGTTACCAACAGTCCTCAAAGTACCTTCTTTTATGTTCCACAAAAGACAGATTTGAAACGACATGAGGGTGAGTAAATGATGACACAATTTTTTATTTTTTTTGGATGGACTATCCCTTAAATGTTTTTATTTTTATTTTTTTTTATGATATGATACTCTAAATAAGAAACTAAATCTGCCAGCAGGTGGCAGTAAATGTCTTTATAAGTCATTTATTCATTCGATTCGTTCAAATGGCTGATTCATTCAGGAATGAAGTTTTTACAGTTAATATGTTCTCTGCTAAATTGAGCAAAAACATATTGTGTTTAAAATATAACACAATATAAAAATTTTAATTTTAACGTGTTAAACTGACAGACTTAGACATAATATATAAATATCGTCCTACTTAGGCCCTAGTAAACACTCTTTGAGTGGTCTGCTTTGGTATTAGGGCTGCACGATTAATCAAAATTAAATCGCAAAGGCCATAAATCACAATTAGGCAGAAGCTGTGATTGTCATGCATATCTCTCAGTGAAGCACAGTTCTGTGATCAGCAGTAAATCTTCATCCGAAGGCCAGAGAAACTACAAATACACCCCGCAGAAGAAATCAAGAAAAATCTCTATAGCGGTTGCTGAATAAACAGAAGATTTAACTGCTTTCATTGATTCAACGTGACTAATAAACACACGACTACGACAATATACGGTTTATATGAGTTGGTCTTATTATAATTTTTATTATAATAAAGTATATAATAATGCAAAGCCTTTATCACTGCTTAGAATACTATGAAATATTGCTTGCCTTATTCTGTGTAAGAGGCCACATCATCTCACAGAGGGATTTATTTCAAACACTCGACTGACGTTATGAAGTGAGTTTGGAGTAAAAACATGTTATTAAATGTGGTATTTTCACGTGCTTTCAGATGGAGCAGCATTTACTACACAGAGCCGTAGTTCACTGAGAAGCTACGCAAACAGCTGTCATTATCGCAGAACAATATCTTAGATTTCATTATTGTGCGATTATATCGTCTGCGATTATGAGCGTGATTTTGCGTAGCTTGCCAGTGAACTACGGCTCTGTGTAGTAAATGCTGCTCCATCTGAAAGCACGTGATGGAGATTTACTACTAATCACAGAACCGGCTTTACTGACAAGATGCGCATGACTGTTGCATTCGATTAATCGTGCAGCCCTATTTGGTATGATGGTGTTCAATTGAATTTTTTGTTGGTCTTTGCTCAGGTAAAGATGAGACGGCTGCCAATGGCTCACCCTCCCTGAGCTCAACCCCCTCTGCTGAGATGGACAGTTCTGCCCCGCCACCAGCCATAGAGACCCCGTCCTCCACCGACCAGAGCAGTACAGCCACAGAGACACAGACCAGCGATGCACTGCCTGATGGGTACGGCACAGAGCTGCGGCTGAATTCAAACATCAACACATGCTGTTTCAGTTTGCTCAGTGTTTTTATCTCTTTTAGTTGGGAACAGCGAATTCTCCCTCATGGACGAGTCTACTATGTGGATCATAACACAAAGACCACCACATGGGAGAGACCCCTTCCACCAGGGTGTGTATCTCTCTTTATCACATGTTTGTGTTTATTATGTTTATGGAAGGAGTTACTAGATCAGTCCATCCCTAACAATTTGCACATTAACATCAAATCTTATTTCAACACCCTAAAAGGTGAAATAATTTCAGATTAGGGTTGTGTGATTTGTATCATAATATCGTAATTGTTGTTTTAAAAATGTGGAAGCTTACTTTATCGAGTAGGTCACTCACTTTGCAAAAAACAAACAAAACCTGCCTTGAGATGCACGCTTTTACTGAGGGATATAGAATATCAGCAAAATGTAAATATTTAATATTAGTCCACACACACCTTTACGATCACATACAGTGCCCTCCACTAATATTGGCACCCTTGATAAATATGATCAAAGGCGGCTGTGAAAATAAATCTGCATTGTTTATCCTTTTGATCTTTCACTCAAAAAATTCACAAAATTCTAACCTTTCATTGAAGTAAAACAATTGAGAGTGGGGAGAAAATCTCATGATGAAATAAATGTTTTTCTCCAATGAATGTTGGCCACAATTATTGGCTCCCCTGGAAATTCTTATGAGTAAAATATCTCTGAAGTATATTCCCATTCATATTTACATTTTTTAGCACACCAGGGTGACTAGGAGCATGAAATTGTCCAGCCATGACTTTCTGTTCCACATGATTATAAATATGAGGAACACAAAGGTCAAATTCCCTTAATCATCCATCACAATGAGAAAAACCAAAGAATATATTTCTGATGTGAAGAACAAGATTGTTGAGCGTCACTAAATAGAAAGTGTCTGTAAGAAAAGAGTTAAAGCATTGGAAATCACCATTTCCACCATCAGGGCAATAATTAAGAATTTCCAATCAACTAAAGATGTTAAAGGGATCCCTGGGTATTAAGATATGTATGGCTTAATATAACGTAAATGATGTCTCTTACTGAAATATGTAGTAGAAATCCCATCCAAGATTTATGTTATTTTAAAAAATCACATTTTATATATATTTTGGACTATGGGGGGGCGCCATTATTCTGATGACGTAAAATGGTTGCACTCCGTGAGCTACTAGCGCTACCTGTTGCTATTTTTACCACAACACATCTCGGAATACACAACTGGGAAAATAAAATACTGATATGATGACCACAGCTACTGAAAGAGCTTACAGGTGGCGATGGATGTAAGTATAGGTTTAAACCAAATGCTGTACCATCGATTTTTCCTCACAAGGAGTCTAAACGCCTCAGATATCGAGGGAAATCTGCGCTGAGGAACTCCTCTACCGGCCGCGCGTCATGATTAGCATCGGCATGTTTACATCCTAACAGATGGCATCTAGCGTTTCTTGTCTCAGCCATTTGTAAGCTCCTTCAGTAGCTGTGGTCTACTAAAAGACTCAAAGCCATCAGGGCTAAAATGGAGAGAAAAAAGAAGCGGGTCTTTAGGAAGTTTTATTCGTCCACATGCATCTTCCCATTCTTTTCTCCTCCTATTATCGCTAGGAAAGCAGTGAAGTCTTACATTGCTTCTCTTGTTGCCCTTCGACTGAAAATTACAACCAAAAGCCACACAATGTGGTGTATCAGTATTTTATTTTCTGAGTTGTGTTGCGGTAAAAAGCCAAAGACTATAGAAATAAGCGCCAGTAGCTCATCGAGTGCAACCATTTGACGTCATCGACACAGAATGTACTGTGCACATAAAATAATGGCGCCCCCCATAGTCCAAAAATGATGTCGTTTTTTTAAAATAACATACATTTTCATGGGTTTTCTACTACGTATTTAAATAAGAGACATCATTTACGTTATATTAAGCCATACATGTCTTAATACCCAGGGATCCCTTTAAAAATCTGCCTGGAAGAGGACGTGTGTCTATATCGTCCTAATGCACGGTGAGGAGGAGAGTTTGAGTGGCCAAGGACTCTCCAAGGATCACAGCTGGAGAATTGTAGAGATTAGTTAAGTCTTGGGGTCAGAAACCTTAAAAAAAAAAAAAATCAAACATCCCCTATATCACCACATGTTGTTCGGGAGGGTTTCAAGAAAAATTCTCCTCACTCATCCAAAAACAAACTCCAGCAAATTCAGTATCAGACACGACTGGAACTTCAAATGGGACTGGCTTCTATGGTCAGATGAAACTGAAAAAGAGCTTTTTGGCAGCAAACCCACCAGATGAGTTTAGTACAAACAGGGATAAAAAAGTACCCCATGTCCACGGTTAAATATACTGCTGGATCTTTAATGTTGTGGGCCTGTTTTTCTGCCAGAGGTCCTGAACATCTTGTTCAGATGCATGGCATCATGGATTCTATCAAATACCAACAGATAAAAAATCAAAACCTGACTGCCTCTGTTAGAAATCTTATAATGGGCCGTGTTTGGATCTTCCACCAGGACAACAATCCAAAACAAACATCAAAATAAACAAAAATGGATCACTGAGCACAAAATGAATCTTTTACCAGGCTGTCCCTGTGCTCTGACCTGAACCCTGTAGAAGATGAGTGAGGTGAACTGAAGAGAAGAAGCTGTGAATCTGAAGGATCTGGAGTGATTCTGTATGAAGGAATGATCTCTGATCTCTTATCAGGTGTTCTCCAAACTCTTCAGGCATTATAGGAGAAAACTCAGAGCTGTTACCCTGGGAAAAGGACGTTACTATAATTGGGTGTCAATAATTGTGGCCAACATGAACTAGAGAAAGCATTTATTTCATCATGAGATTTTCCCCCCACTTTCAATTGTTTTACTTCAATGATAGGTTGGAATTTTGTGAATTTTTTGAATGAAAGATAAAAAGAATAAACAATGCAGATTTATTTTCACAGCCGCCTTTGCTCATGTATGTATTATACATACCCTTGATAAATATCAAGGGTGCCAATATTAGTGGAGGGCACTGTGTCTTAAAAAAATTAATCTAACACTAAGAGGGAGTGATTTTCTTTGGAAGTCAGTTGTGCCTTTTGACACGTTTGTGTTCCTGTGACCTGTTTCATCAAACCTGAACAATCAGTGAAGGTTCAAGATGAACTTTGCTGTAAAAACCATGTGATAAGATTTGGTGTCCGTTGGTGTTTGGACCCTGATGATTGCCCCTTGCAGTTATATTTGTCATTGAATTTGATTTCTGATTAAATGTAAGAATTTGACATAAAAGATCATACATGCATCTAATAAGGTTAATCAAACTGATATTACTTTGTCTGTTTGTAATCTTTTCTCCGTTCCTTTGCTAGAAAATGCTTGATACAATTTTTCATGTTATTTGTGAAGGATCAACCCCCACAGCATATATAAGCTATGCGATTGGTCAGATTTTCTACCATTTCGCTAAAATGAATGAATATTTTGTGAAGGTGCACTTAGTACCGTAGAACTTTTACACTCTTCATCAGACAGAAATGACATTTGAGGTAATCAGGCATAGGTGTTTGATTTATTTATTTTTAGGATTTTTATCGAAAGGGTGAAATACAATTTATTATGTTTAAATCTTTATTCTTTTTACCATCTTTTGGAAGCTTGAGCTTTCAGTAGCAGTAGCTTGAGTTGGTATGCAGATGTACATTTATTTTCATGAACAAAAACCATTTTTTTTATAGGTGAAATTTAAATATTAGTTAGGTAAATTGGTAGCGGCTCTAGTGTGAACTCTAACTAAAGTTAGTTGCACTGGCAGGAGAAAAGGTCACAAAATGCAACCATGTAGTCACCGTCTGGAGCTCTGTATTCACACAGAATGAAGGCTCTTGAGGCATTTTTTTTAAAACCTGAACTACTTTTAGTCTAATGGCACAAGATGCTGAAAGAAACGCTAAAACATGGCAAGAGAGCAAAGACACTGTCTATTGTGAGATTGCATTTGAAAAACCAAAAAGTTGTGCCCTACAAGAACAGCCTCTGGGAGTGTTTATAGCTTGCTTTTGTGCATGGCCACTTATGCACGTATCTGGGGCTGGTGCTAATCCATGATTGGTGTCTGTTGTAGCTGGGAGAAGCGCGTGGATCAGCGTGGCAGGTTCTACTATGTGGATCACAACACCAGAACCACCACGTGGCAGCGGCCCACGGAGGAGTCTGTGCGCAACTATGAGCAGTGGCAGTCTCAGCGCAGCCAGCTGCAGGGAGCCATGCAGCAGTTCAACCAGAGATACCTCTACCAGGTCAACACGCTTCATTCTCCTCATCACGCATGTCTTTTACTTCTCTTTCACACTACAGGGCTAACGACATAACAGAACTGTGTATTAAGCTCTGATTTAGAGGTTGCACTACAAATAATCGGCATCCGTCACTGATTGGGATGTAAATGTTAGTGCTGTATTTCATGCCAATCAGTTCTTTACACCTTCTCTTTGGGGAGAAGTCTCTTTTTTTTTTGTGAATTATTATTAAAAATCTAAAATAACAGAATTTTCAGCATCATAGCTCCAGTCTTCGGTGTCACATGATCCTTCAGAAATCATTCTAATATGCTGTAAACAAATGTTTCTTGAGCAGCACTCAAGAAACATTTCTGATTATTATCTATGTTGTAAACAGTTGTGCTGCCCAATATTTTTCTGGAAATTGTGATTTTTTTCAGGATTCCTTGATTATTAACCTCCTGGGGTCAACGGTGGTGCTGGTGACACCACTTGCATTTTTAATGTTAACAGTAAAAATAACTTAAAATGCTCTGTCATTTTTGATCGTACATATAAGAGTAAAACAGGCTACAGCATTTAAATCTGTAAAGGGTCTACTTTTATTTGTGTGTACACTCACAATATCAACAAAACATTGAGCTTTTGTAAAATAAAGAAAATAAATAGGGTGCGCTTTCAGTCGTCTCAGTCTCTGCGCATATCTGTTTGAAACGCGTCACTAAAATGAACTGAAACTCAGTGAATACTCAACACACTTACATGAGAGATATATCTATAGAAAGATTGACATGTCTACTTTTAAATGAAGTAAGTCATATCGAAAACAAATCTTGTTCCTCTGATAAATTAATCCTTATGAAACCAACGCGATGTCCAGTCCTTCTCGTCTGACTTCATTATCTCTAATGTGATCGTGCTATTGACAGTACAGTAGTCCACGAGAGACGCGCGGCATGTAAACGCCCACATCACAGCAAACAAAGCAGCAAGACTTTACTTCAAGTTCATCTCGCTACTGTTCATTTCTGGAAGACGTGCTGAGAGGAATAAGACAGAATTTACCTCAGAAGAAGAGGAAGTTCAAAAGAGCAGTGTTTATTTGAAATAGAAACATTGTAACATTATAAATGTTTACTGTCACTTCAATTTAACACATCCTTGAAATGTACTATATCAGTGTATCACAGTTTCCAGAAAAAAAAACATGAGTGACACTGCACAACAGTTTTAACGTTGATGATAAGAAATGTTTCTTGTGCACCTATTAGAATGATTTCTGAAGGATCATGTGAAGACTGGAGTAATGTTTGCTGAAAATTAAGTTTGACGGGAATAATAAACAATCTAAACCCATGTTCCTATACTGTAAGTAGTTTAAGATTAGTGGGTGGTTTATAAAGTAACGTAGCTATAATGGTATGATGCAGTACTGACAATGAGCGACTTGGCAAAGCAGACCACAATAGAAATTAATAAGGATTTAAATTAAAAAAGTCATGGATGACGATGAAACTGATCAAATTATTAATTCCGTCATAAACATGTTATTTTCTTGTGCTTATAACCATAGGCAGAGCGTGTCACGGGACTTCAGAAATGAAATTAATAGCGTTAAATTTAGGGCATCATATTTCTATTTTTTACGCGTTTACAGGGTCGCGCATTATAACTAATCACATGGGATTCTGTTGAGTTTATGAATGCAGTGGCTGGAGGCGTTCAAATGTCTCTGAAACATGATACTAGAATTCGAACTCACAAATTCTCTCATCATAAAACTACAAAGTACAGATATGCATACAGGGTATGTAAGAGACTCATTCATTTCAGTGTAGATTCAGCAGTGTTCATAGGGTTTCTATGAACCGGTTTCGGTTACGGTACCCAACGTACCTTTTTTTACAGGTAAAAAATAAGTCCAAAACTCTCAATTTCAACATTTTGAACAATAGGGCCCTACCATTTTTTTTCTTCCAGAAATTCTTTTTCTTTTTTTTTGATATTCAAATGAAGGCATGAAACATTTATTTATTTTTAATCAAATGAAAATGAAACCCTTTTATTTTTTTGGCAAACAAACAGAGGTTTACTGTTAAAATCAAGGTTATTATAGTTTTGAATTTTTAAATTCGTTTTATTTTAATATCGTTTTCAAATTTGCTATAAAATTCAGTTTAGTTTTTATTAGTTTCATTCATATTTTTGTTAGTTTTAGTTTAGTTTCACAAGATGCTAGAAGTGTAGTATTGTTTACAGAAAGATGCGTTCTCATCTTTTTTCTGTTAATTATCACGTTGCTCTGCATGTCTGTTTTTCTTCAAAGCACCAACTTAGCCTAATGTTGGTTTGATTGCTTGTGTTACACGAGAAAATGAATAAGTTTGCCTACCTGATGTTGTAGATTAATGCGTGTGCGGTTCGGCTCGCGACTCGCGGTCTTTATGTCAAAAGGTTCAGGTCTGGTACAGAAATAAATTAGTGCTGCTGTGGGATAACGGGTCAGGTGTTCTGTTAAGTACTGCTGGTGCACGTTTATCAAACAGGACCCGTGCAGGACTCTGCTTTAAACCGCTTTGCGTCTCTGTCAGATAACATGCGCTTGATGCGCCATTTACAGGTGTTTCGGCAATCCGCCACACAGCTCATATATTTTTCTGCCAAGGGGTGAGAATGTAATAATTACGAAAACGATGATTTATTTTTGTTAATTATTTTATTTCAGTTAGTTTTTCAATAACTGTTGTTAGTTTCGTTTCGTTTAGGTTATCAAATATTTTGTCATTTTTATTTTATTTCAGTTTACGAAATTGTTTTTTCATCAATCGTTTTCATCTTAGTTTTAGTTTTCATTTACGAAAATAACCTTGGTTAAAATTAATCAATGGTAGAAAAATTGTGTGAATATTCCTTTAAAAAAGTTTTAATAATAATTAAATAACAAAACAGGTTGTTATTATTATGATTTTTTATATGAATAATAAAATCGCTATATAGGCACATTTCAAATGTTTATGAAGAATGTGGGAGTATTATCGCGCTTAGACTACTGTATGACATGGGGCGCGCACGCAATCATTTATTTATTTAAAGAGCTTATACTCCCGTCATTTTTGGATGTGCTTTCTGTCGTCTCATGCAGTCTTCTTGAATGGAGCGCGTCACAACAATGAACCAGCTCACAGACATAAGAAATAAATCTGCAGAAAGCTTGAAAACCAATAAAAAAAAAAAAAAAAATCTTCTCTGATTATGTAGTCCGTATAGGTGCATTTCTCTATTAAAGGCACGTCCACTGTGGAGATGGCGAGCCTGAGAAAGCACTAGTTTATTAATAAATAATTAAAATGTCTTCTTTTTCCCCGATGCATTCATAATCATTACTTTAGCCGGTGCTTTGCGGCAAGCTTTGTGTGCAGAGACCTTTATGTGTGCGTTTGAGCGCGGAATAATACGCCTAAATGCCTATATTAACGGATGGTTTAGTAGGTTATTATACTAATCAATTTAATATAAACGTGCGACTAGTTGACTAGAAAAATCTTTAGTCGGGGGCAGGCCTACTTGACACAAGGAACCGATCCATTTTTAAAATAAAATGCTGACATTACGTGTGACTGCAAATCACGTTGTATTGCATTGCAGTATTTATGCATGTGTAATGAGTCAAATGCTTTTATTTTATTTCATTTTTATGGGGGTGCTTTGGTTTTTCTTGGGGGCGCTGGAGCACCTGCTAGCCCCTCCCTAGCGCCGCCCATGTGTCGTTATGTAGTGAGATGCAGAGGCCGAAAATCACCGCGAGTTCACGTGTGCTTCAGTATTTGTGTAATTTAATATTACACAAACATGCAGGACTCATATTTAAACCGTCTTTTTGCGTTTTAATATTCGGCATACACTAGTTCATATCGCGATTCGAATTAAGTGACAGACCTTCTTTTATTCATCCAAAAATTGACGAATTCCGTGGCATTCTGCGCTTTAGAGTAAATTCAGTTTTTATGAATGGACTCCGTCATCCTGTCCGCGTTTTCGCGGAAACCATATGACCCTAGAAATGCAAGTACACTTCAGAACATTTGGGTTTGCCCTGTGTGTTGTGTTTTAAAGAGTTGCAGGGGTGACATCATGTCACAGGGTCTCTCTCTCTCTCTCTCTCTCTCTCGTATGCGCCCAAATGCGTTCTCAGGTACCGAATGATTTAATGTGAATCGATACTCGGTAGTACCAACGCAATTCGGTATGTACCCTTAAAAGTACCGAGTTCGGTACCCAACCCTAGTTCTTAGTGCTTAAACTCCTGCTAGACTTAAGTCATAATGTGATGTTCTTTGATAATGTAAATGTGGCTGATATTTTTTGCTTTTAAAAACAAGATGCCATACAACTGCAGAGCTGCAGCAGTGATGAATGGAAAAGGCAGGATCTCCAAAAATGTGTTTTTTTTTGTCCAGTGCAAGCTCACATAGAAAAGCAAAGGCAGTGGAACAAAAAATGAGAACTGGACGTTTTTCTCTGCAGTAGCTTCACTAATGAATAGCTCCTTTATATTTATATCAGCAGTGAGGTGGCAACATTGCCTTTTTGAATTATCGAGCTCACAGCTTGACTATTAGCAGAGATATGATGCACAGATATACAGTGGTGGGCAAAATTATTAGTACACTAGTATTTTCACCAGCTAAAAATGGTTTTAAGTCAGGATTCTTGAAGCGTCTTGGAGACGTTGCCACAGTTCTTCTGGATTTAGTCTGTCTCAGTTTGTTCTGTTTCTTCATGTCATTCAGACAGACTGGACGATGATCAGATCAGATCTCTGTGTGGAGCACAAATCTCACTGGATTATTACAATTAATGGCCAAATGAATGTTTGGAAATGATATTTCCTACTGACACACTACAGCAAAAGACTGACTTAAAACCATTTTTTAGCTGCTGAAATACTATTGTTCTAATCATTTTGGCCACCACTGTATGCACAATCTCTCTCTCTCCTCTGATTACTCTGTTGCGGGAGTGATCCTCTGGAAAAACATCAAACTTCAGGTTTGGCTTCGTTCTTGTCTTCAGCTTTAGGGTGCATTCTGCAAGCTTCTCCTTTTTATAAGCAAAGATCAAATTGGACCAAGATGTTTTGAAGTTTGTTAACTTTAGAATACACAACAGTGTCATTTATGTACACAAACAGCACTTCTCTGTAGGTTCTGTAAAACACACTCAATAAGCTTTTCAACGGTGGAGCAGATGAAGGAACTCGCTGTGCTCTCAGGATCACACCCTTTACGTTCAGAGTGAATACCGCAGCTCCATGCGAAGACTCGAATCCAACGAATCTGAGGCATAGGATCATCCACCAAGTGTGTCTTGGCATGCGGACGATAATAATCCATGTAAAACGTTGTGCCTTTTTCATTTTTGCTACAATAACAACCAGAGAAGCCCAATGTAAGATGGGGAAGAATCGTCACAACTTTAAACTTCATCTGAAACAATCCAGTGCTTGCATGCCTTGGAAAGTCTCAGAAGAACGTTTTGAATGAGGAAAGACTCTTTTCCAATTTGTGTGTACTGCAATTGCCTCATTAAAATAGTTTAGTGTGTGTGTATCGCCATCATAGCTTCAAAATATACTGATAATTTGCAGTTTAGGCCTCCTAAATGGCTTTTAAATATGATGCAAAAATTACTAATATTATCCTGAAAAAAACCCAAAAACAATGTGCTCGCTGTGTTTTCAGTTTCTGCCGCCTCAATATACGAGTACATGAACACATAAACATGATCTCTAGAACTGCTCTGAGAGTCATTTCATAAGCATTTTATCGTTTCTTTTGAGTAAAACTATCGTCATATCATATACACTCAGAAACCAAGGTCTTCACAGCAACCCCTCAAAATAAAAGTTCGGTTTAACTTGAAGAAATTGTAACAGAAATATCACTTAATGTAATGATAGTACAACTACTAATAATACAATTATTATTATAGAAACATTATTTTTAAAGGAATATTTACCATACAATTTATTTACCAGAATTTATTTAGCAGAAAGATGTTAATACACAACACAAAAAAGAGAAATAAATAAAATAATAAATTAGTATTTTTTTTATAAAATCAATTAATTAGAGATGCTTTTGATTATTAATATTTAATGAAACCATTAAAATGGAAGCCAGAAAATTAATGGAAAACAGAATTTTTGTAAAAAAAAAAAAAAAAAAAACATTTCATAGGGCCTTCAAAATTTTATTTTTGTTAAACCTTTAATAAATTGCTGTTAATAAATAAATAATAGATAATAAATAATAATAATAATTTATTTAATAAATTAGACATGTTTTTGATGAATAAAATTTAACAGAGTCTCGAAAAATTTAAACAGAAAAAATGGAATCCAGAAAAATAAAAATGGAAAAAACTGAATTTGGGAAATAATAAAATGGATTTCGTAGGTCCTTAATTTATGCTTCCCTTACATCTGTAACATGTATAGTTTACATCAATAACATAAAGGCATCTTTACACTGCAGGGTTAAGGCCTGCTCAGAAATCTCTGTAAGCTCATAATGCTAAATTAAGCTTGCTCTGACCCACCTCAGACCCTAAAATCAAAGCATCCGGTTGTATTTGCTGTGTAAATGCATTTCTGCAGCCTCTGAGCTGCATTCTGAGTAACGACACGTAAATGCTGCTTTCTGTGCCATTCTTGCAGTGTACATTTGTCAGTAAATGATCATGTAATGAAGTTTAGATGATAGTTTGCTGCGTTTGTTAAGAGACCTTTGGTTTAATTCTCACACGAGTGTGAAATGTGACAGCTGATTCACACATTACATGCCTGCTGCAGTAGTTTGAGAGCACGGGACGCTGCATTGACACAACACAGCTCACTCTATTGGCCTTGGCTCACGTCACACAGCACACACTGGGCTTTTTGTGTGCTAATTGCAGCTCGTTAGGATCTCCCGAGAGAATCATTAACAGCCGCTTCCGGCCCTAAACCAAAATAAAAAACTCTCTCACTGTTGTTCTCGTATACTTACTGAAAACTGATTGTTTTATATATATATATATATATATATATATAAGAATCCTCTCACAGATCTTTCTAGCAACAGTAGTACATAGATGAAAAGAAATGAGCTTTGGTAGAGGGGAAGATGAATAATCAATTTAATTTGGGTCTGTTAAAAGCTACTGTAAGATATTGAATATAGAGTACAAGGACTATTGTTTAGTTTTTTTGGAGCTTGACCGTTGTTAATATGTACTTTATTTTTTTAGGAAACAATGAAGGGAAAAAAGTAATCTGTCTACTGTCTACAATACACAATATTTCCATAAATAGAGTTTCTTATGCTCATCGATGCTGTATTTATTTGATCAAAAATACAGAAAAAAACAGCAATATTGTGAAATATTATTGCAATTGGTTTCCTGTTTTAATATACCTTAAAATATATTTTATTTCTATGATGCAAAGCTGAATTTTCATCAGCCATAACTCCAGTCGTCAGTGTCACATGATCCTTCAGAAATCATTATAATATGCTGATTTATTATCAGGGTTGAAAATGTTGTGCTGATTTTTTAAATATATATATTTATTTATTTATTTTTGGAACCTGTGATACATTTTTGTTGTTGTTGTTGTTGTTTTTTGATGAATAAAAAGAAGAGCATTTATACAAAATAGAAATCTTTTCTAACAATATAAGTCTTTACTATTATGATTTATCAATTTAACACATCCCTCCTGAATAAGAGTATTCATTTCTTTAATGACAAAAAGAAAGAAAACATTTACTGACCCCAAACTTTTGAATAGTAGTATTGGTAACACACAATTTCTATTTTGAATAAATACTGTTCTTTTTAACTTCTTTATCAAAGTATCACAGGTCCCCAAAAATATGAAGCAGCACTTCATATTTTGTTATATTCAGTTATATTTTTATAACCGTTTCCAACATTGATAATAAATCAGCATGTGACACTGAAGACTGGAGAAATGATGCTGAAAATACAGCTTTTCGTCACTGGAATAAAATATATTTGAAAGTATATACATTTACATTTGCATTTAGCAGACGCTTTTATCCAAAGCGACTTACATTGCATTCAAGTTACAGTTTTACATTTGACCAGCTCTTGCTTTCCCTGGGAATTGAACCCATGATCTTGGCGTTGCTAGCGCCATGCTCTACCATTTGAGCTACAGGAAAGCCTATATTTTAGTATATTAAAATAGAAAACTTATTTTAAATTGCAATAATATTTCACAAAATTACATTTTTTTCCAGCATTTTTTAATCAAATAGAGACAGCCTTGATGAGCAGAAGAAACGTTTGAACAGCAGTGTAAGTCAGGTACACACCATATACTGGGATGAAAACAAGGCTGTGAAGGATTGACTAAAGCTTTTACAATGATACGTATCCTGTAAAGTTACTAGATCATGTAAAACACACTATTCTAACTTTTTATGCAGTTTTTAATCTACAAAAGTTTTTTGCAACATGTTTTGTCAGCTGAACAGTTGGCATGTTGTTAAACTACAGTAAGTCATATTGCGGTTTATACAATACAGATTGTTTCAAAGCAGCTTCACACAATAAACAAGAAAATAACAGTATTCATTTTGCCATTATGAAACAAATACAGTTGCAGCTGTAAATCAGCACTAAAAAGACAATAGTGTAATTATTCAGCTCAATTTACTTTAATGATAATTCAGTTTAGTCCAATAACAGTACAGGTCATTGAACACGCTGGACTTCTGTCTTCATTCCCGTCAAACATTAAAAATGGTGCGTCCTGACTCATGACAGAATTCATTTTGGCATCAACTGTTTCTTTAAGAGAAAGGACATTTTTATTCTGTGGCCAGTTATATGGACGATTGAGTCTTCTATGTCTTAGTGAGCGATTGTTTTCTTCTGTTTTTAATGCATTCCCTCACCCTTTATTTTTCTCTCCTTCTCTCTGTTTCTTTGAGGCTTGGTTTGGGTCTAGAGGGAGTGAAGATGATGTCATGGTTTTCTTTCATTTTTTTCCTACCTTTTTTAGTCATAGAAACTGCTGAGGGTGGGGCATACTGACACACGCACTAGTTTTTAACATCCCCCTCATTTTTGACCATCTTTAGCCCAACTAGGCACACAACTGCTAATGCTTCATAAATGAAGGCGTGAGATATCACAAGCACCACTGATATAATGGCTTGCTGGAAAAAGGTCAAAACTATGGTAAAACGGTCATTTTAAGTTTGCTTAGTCAGAGCGCTTGGCTGCAACCGCAGGAACGCCTCTCGAGTTTAAGACGAAGGCAGTGACACGGTAAAGGCCCATAGGAAAATGGCAAACACTCGTGCTCTTCATTGCGTTTTAGTGCATTTTTTTTCTTTTCTGAGAGAATCTTATTTTTCTTCCTACAACATAAATACTTCATTTAAAAGTGTTAAAATACTTCCTCTATGAAAGCTTAATATGCAGAGACAACTATAATAAAGCCTTTATGGGTTAATTACCTTAAAAGTATAAATGCTGTGGCTCTGTGACTCTACATTGACCAATGGTGTGAGTTTGGGGCAGGATTACCTGCTTGATGGGGCAGATGAGGGGCGTTCTTAGGAAAACCAGGTATTATCTTAGCTTTTGAATGTAATAACGCTTGTGTTACAGAAATTACACACTTCACCTTTAAATAGCAAGCATAGTGGATGAGAGAAAATGGAATTACATTATATAAATTCTTAAAAATATATGCAGATGATTAAGACTTGATTAAGGCAAGTATAATAAGATACTTTCTGGAACATAATTTTTGTCAACAAAAATCTAAATATTGCAAAAATTGCCTTTAAAGTTGTCCAAATGAAGATCTTAGCAATGCATATTACTAATAAAAAAATACGTTTTGATATATTTACTGTAGGAAATTTGCAAAATATCTTTATGGAGCATGATCTTTAATTAATATCCTAATGATTTTTGGCATAAAAGACAAATTGATAATTTTGACCCATACAATGTATTTCTACAAATATCCCTGTGCTTCTTATGACTGCTTTTGTGCTCCATTTGTGAAAATCCGTGCATTAAATTCTCTTTCAAAAAAGCGTATGGTTTCATGAGGTTTAACGTCAATCCTGTTACCTTTCTGAAGGTGTAGTTATATTCCAGCATGGATTAAAGTAGTTTAATTTAGCCAGTGGTTTACAAAGTCTGCTGTTCATAACGTCATCTTTAAGAAAAAGAGCTTTTTTTAAATTTGTTTTAGGAGTATAAATGCACAAACATGCCCACGTAGTTTGCGTTAGACTGTTTTTCATATATAATTATGCCCATCTACAGCACACACATTGGGTGGATGTTTTTGGTGTACAAATAAATGAAATTTCCATGCACCAAACACACACACACACACACACACACACAGAGTAAACACAGCCGTGGTGGGGGAATAAAGGTGCTTTTGTGCGGTGGGGGGCTGGGCCATCTGGAGCGCTCATGAATGTCCGCTTCAGTCCGCTCAGACATCGCGCCTCCCTGTGTACTTTCACAGCTCCGCTAGAAGAGGACGGAGGCATGGGTGGGGTCCGGATTGGGCGGATGGAGACAGGGTGGGGCTTTCTCGCAGCCAGTGAGATCATTGGAACACAGTGTGTGTGTGTGTGTGTTTTCTGCCCAAAGCAGGCATGTAGTATTTGGACGGCACTGGCTAGGCACTCCAACACCTTCGTTCTGAGAGCGCCAGGCAAGCTCTGTGATCTGCTGGCTTCAGAAACAGGGTTTATTGCAGTGCGGCTGGAGTTTGTATGGCCCTGCTGCTTTTTTGGTCGGTAGTTTATTTGAGCAGGTTTCTGCGCTGAAAAGCTTGAGAAAGCGAGTCCTAACCATGTGTCTGTGTTTGTCTCTCACAGCCGTCTGGAGGTCCGGTGGAGAATGACCCGCTCGGGGCTCTTCCTCCAGGCTGGGGTAAGTCCTCCTTCACACTTTCTCTTCAGCTCAGGTGTCTTTTGTGAGGTCTCTGTGAGCTTTAGGAGTAGAGAGCGGCCTGTGAACGTGTAGGCCGAAGTTGGTGAAAACATTCATGCATTTTAATATTTATAACTTTAGTACGTATCATCTACTGATGTATAGTAGATTTTGGTGGGTAGCATGTAGCACCCGACCGAAACCGTGTGGTCAATAGAAGTTGAACAGAGGCCAAAACGGAGATGAAAATACATTTTGCTCACAAAGCAGCTATGCACATATGTGGTAGTTAGGGTTAATGTACACTCAGCAGCAAAATAAACCTCAACAGGGTGATCAGGACCCCAAAGTGAAGCAGAATCTGCCTGAACATTATCCCAATTATTAAAAAAATACAGAAATAGCCATGAAATATAGTTTGGAGCTGAGATAATTGCTTGGGGCTGTGGAGTGATACGAAAGCTGTAGGAATTGGTTGGTCAAAAGCACAGAAGATTTTGTGTTTCAGTATAGGCAGGCATGTAATAATTATTATAAGTGTGTTTTTATCATCAGCTATTGAAAACCACACCTTAATATTTTTCATTGGACGCTTAAAATTAAAACTGTGTGTTTCCATAAAAAAAACAAAAAAAAACAAATATTGGTTAAAGAGAATTTGTGTTTTAAATTTTTCTTTCTGTTAAAACCGGTAAAGGTTTTCTTTTGTGAGAAGTCCAGTACTTCGATATAACATTGTGAAATGGAGCTGAGGAAGTCTCTGCGGTGAGGGGGTTAAAAAGGGGGGAAATCAGAAGAAGAGAGGGCTACTGTGTGCTCCACAAACCACTCTTAATGAAAACAAGATGTTAGTCGAGGAGTGAATGAGGGGGTTCTTGTGTCTTTCTCTGTGGAAAAGCAATTGGCCAGCAGATTTTCTCTTTTCTTTTTCAATCTTTACATCGTTAAGGTTTCTTTCTGTCTGTTAAACCCAATTGAAAATCTGAAAAGTGAAATTGGAGAAGGTATGCCTGGTGAGATGCCCCACTGACTCGTCAGTTTTCAGTCAGCGCTGTCAGATTTGACACTCTCGTACCCATCCGCCTGTAGAGAGAGAGAAAAAAGATCATTTTAAATGTTATATTTTTCAATATGTAAAAGATTGTCACGCAATCCGTCCAAATGAGGAAGAAAAAGGTGAATAACACGTTAAACTGAGAAAAGAGCACTACAGCAAATTTGTTAAGAAAACGAATAATGTAAGAATTATACAGTCAAACCAAAAATTATTCAGACAACAGAAATTTTTACTTGTGGGTGCAGGACACTATAGTTCATTTATGTATGTGAGGATAGCAAAGTAAAGTAAACTGTGACATATTATACCCAAAAATTCTTCATACAGTGTTAAAATAATAATAATTGACCAATAAAATTAATAAACATTTGGGACCAAAAATTATTCAGATGCTTTGACCTGACCATGTTTTGCTTAAATGTTTTTTCTTTAATTGCTAATGCGACATTTTCACACCACAGACTGAACAAAATGAAGCATTGCTTGGTAATTGGAGCTAAATTGGTTTTATCTAATTGTGTTCTTAAATTCAACAGCTGACAGCTATTCAGCCGAATTCATTACATACCTTTCTACCAAAGCTATCTGACATTATCAAGATCAATTTGTTCTGATGCAGTTTAACTCGGAGTTCTTCTCATATTTTATTACCATTTTCTAAACTATAGCGAATAAATTGGGATAATGTGAGAAATAATATCCGAATAAATGTCTGAATAAATTTTGGTTTGACTGTATGTGTTGTAACGAGTAAATAATAACAGTTCCTTTAATGACCAGTTTAATATGAATGCTGAAAATGTGCTTGTTGTATCTTCTCTAAGCTGTAGCTCCCAATAACAACATTACTGTACATTTATCAGGAAGCAACAGTGTTTACAAGTAAAGTTTAATACATAAGCAATGCATATTTATTGCATAACCTCTGTGTGCATAACAGCATTTTTATCTTCGTTTTTGGGCTTTGATTAAAACAACTTAGGGTAAAATTTAACAAGTTTTCATTTGTTAAAATTAGTTAACTACATTTGTTAAAACAAAATAACAATGAACAATATTTCTACAGCATTTATTAATTTTAGTCAAAAGTTGTCTTTTAACAGTAGTTAATGCACTCTGAACTTACATGAACTACTGTATTTTTATTAACTTAATACATTAACAAAGGTTAATAAATGCTGTCAAAATCGTAAGCGTTACCCTGTTTAGCTTAAAATACATTTCTGACCGTTCTGCCTAATAATATGTATGCTGAAAATGTTACTAAATGTCTTTTCTTTCCCTCAGAGAAACGTCAGGACAACGGAAGAGTGTACTATGTCAATCACAACACACGAACGACGCAGTGGGAGGACCCTCGAACCCAAGGGTAATCATGTCCTCCAGTCACATGACCCATGCGGTCCATAGCAAATGATCTGCAGACTGTGTGTCGTCTTTAAGCGTCAATTTAACAATGTTGGGGAAGCTACTTTGAAAGTGCGAAGCTATGAGCCGCTCCAGTTGAGCTAGTTGGCAACAATACAAGTTACTAATGAAAAGGTAACTGACACCCTTAAAGGGATACTCCACCCCAAAATGAAAATTTTGTCATTTATCACTTACCCCCATATCGTTCCGAACCCGTAAAAGCTTTGTTCGTCTTCGGAACACAATTTAAGATATTTTGGATGATACTCTTCTGTATCAGCTGGACCACAAGGCTGCGCTGTTTGCATTCAAATCAGAGCGTAAATCGACGTATAAGATGCATCCCTGTGTCGAGGCTGACACAGAAGAGTGAACGCATTTTGCGTCCAGGGGATAATCTCCAAAATGGTGCTACGCTGACACAGAGGAGACGTTACGGTGCTTAATTGTTGAATAAAGTCGTTATCTTAGTTTTATTTCTGTACAAAAAGTATTCTCGTCGCTTCATAACATTAGGATTGAACCACTGATGGCAGATGGAGTATCCTGGCGATGCTTTTCATACTTTTCTGGGCCTTGACAGTGTTAATTACTTGGCAGTCAATGGGACAGTCACAAGCCTCCCGGTTTTCATCCAAAATATCTTAAACTGTGTTCTGAAGACGAACAAAGCTTTTACGGGTTCGGAACGACATGGGCGTAAGTGATAAATTACCAAATTTTCATTTTGGGGTGGAGTATCCCTTTAAAGCTACATGCAGTACGTGACTCAAGTCAAGCAGCGCTTTTCGTCTGGCACATATGACGTTTCTCAGACATTTAATTTTATTTTCAACTGGCGCTGAATAATGTCATGCCATGTAATGTGCCAAAAACAGCTGCAGTGCAACTTGACAGAAAAGCGGGCGAGAGTTGGCTAAAATTGGCAGCTTTAATCTGATTGGCTGATGGGCCTGCTATGCCAGGATGTGTGTTCACCGCCCACTTGGAAACCAAGTCCTGTTTGCTGTCAAAATAAGCGCTTCTGAGGAAGTCAGAGTCTAGTCACTGGATTTGAGTGACTAGCATACGTCGCTTGTTATCGTGTAAGAAATGAACTGCTTTACCTGTCAGTCAGAGGGCCACTTCCTGTCTTCCTGTTTTTTTTGCCTTGCAGTGTGTATCACACTTTTTATGCCTAGTAGGGTTGTGACGGTGAGGAAATTTTCCCACCGGATAATCGACAAGTGATAACACCGGGGGGAGGGAGGAGGGTAGTTCGAGTTTTCCCTCTTTCCTTCGCTTTTAAATAGCTTCGCTTTTTACTTTCACTTTCGAATTAGTGGCAATTCAGCATCAGTTGATAGAATGGACAACAAAACAGTACAATGACCAACTCGCTTATATTAAACATAGAATGTTTAATTTATTTAACTAAATGAATAAAAATACACCATGCTATAGGCCAAATATAAAATAACTAGTGCTGTCAAACGATTAATCGCGATTAATCGCATCCAAAATAAAATATTAAAATAATACGAAAATATAAAATATTATGTATATATAAATACACACACATACAGAAAATATTTACATGTCTATATTTATATTTATATAAATGTATTTAATATATAAAAATATATATACATAATAAATATACACAGTACACATACATATATTATGTAAACAAAAACTTTTATTTTGGATGCAATTAATCATTTGACACCACTAAAAATAAACTAAAAATGTATATATATATATATATATATATATATATATATATATATATTATATATATATATATATATATATATAAAAAATCCACAGTTTAAATATATATATATATATATATATATATATATATATATATAAAAAAATAAAAAAAATCAGCAAACACGGTGGAATTAAATAAGATACGAATGTTTAAAAAAAACTTTCAAAATCACCTTAGATAAACGGCAAGTCAACAGGTTTCAAAATCATTTTAAAATAGGTGCTTTTGCATTTCGTTTCGAAACTAAATCTTCCGCCGTCGTCTTATCTCACTCTTTTCTCACGAGATAAATGAAATCTGGCCCCTGCTGCTGATCTGTGCACGCTGCATTGAGCAGTTTTTAATTGTATTGTCTGTTCTCTAACTGAACGAAATGATTTTTAATTATTTATTACTACATAAAATCAAAACGGCGTTGGGGGACGGTGTGACTTAACACCGACAACACCGACTATCGCAGCAAGCCTAAAAAAGCTGCGTTATTTTTAAGGTAGCTGCCTGCTCAACCAAAACGAATAGCACACACTCTCAAACTCATCCACTGAAGCTGCAAAACATTCTTTGTTTGCTCATTTTTATTTTGACATTGTTTATTTGTTCATTGCGTTTCCGATTATCCTGAAGCACGTCATGTTATGTAGTGTTAAGCTCCAGCAGGGTGCGCTGCTCTCACTGCCCTCCTCCGTTTGCAGGATGATCCAGGAGCCGCCCCTGCCGCCCGGCTGGGAGATGAAGTACACGGCAGAGGGGGTGCGATACTTTGTGGACCACAATTCTCGCACCACCAGCTTTAAAGACCCCCGGCCAGGCTTTGAGTCAGGGTAAAGATCACACACGCTGTAGCTCAGACTGCATGCTCTGATTGAATGTGAAGGCCGGAGACTGTAGATCAAGCACCTGATGGTAACAGGTTCACAGCAGCTCTCCTGTTTGTGGAAGGTTCAAACCCTCTTACATGGTTTCTCAGTATCTAGACAGCAGATGGTCGACGCAGTGTAGGTGTATGACTTCATGTATATAAACTATACATACTCTAGTTTGGAATAATTACGATTTTACATGTTTTTTTGATCTTATGCACACCAAGGCTGCATTTATTTGAGCAAATATTCAGTAATATTGTGAAATATTATTATAATTTAAAATAACTGTATTCTATTTTAAAATATTTTTGATTTGTATTTTATTCCTGTGACGCAGTGCTGAATTCTCAGCATCATTACTCCAGTCTTCAGTGTCACATGATCTTCAGAAATCATTCTGATTTGCTGCTTAAGAACTGTTTGGGGTTAGAAAAAAAAGGAAATTAATACTTTTATTCAGCAATGATGCATTTAATTGATTGAAAGTGACAGTAAAGACATGTATAATGTTACAAAAGATTTCTATTTCAAATAAATGCTGTTCATCTGAACTTTGTCAGGGTTTCCACAAAAACATTAAGCAGCAAAAAAAAAGATAATACATTTACAATAATAATGAGCAAATCAGCATATTAGAAAGATTTCTGAAGATCATGTGACACGGACAGCTCAGCAAAAATTCAGCTTTGCCATTACAGCAATAAATTATATATTTTAAAATAGAAAACATTTCTTTTTAAATTGTAATATTTCACAATATTACTGTTTGTACTGTGAGCAGAAGAGACTTCGTTAAAAACATTAAATAATCCTAATTATTCCCAACTTTTGACTGCTCATGTATAATTTGTTTATATTGTATATCCTCTCACAGAATATTATTTATTTTTTGTTGTCTTAGATGTGTCATTCCTCAGAGTTTCCCTCTTTCTGAAGCTCGTTAACACAGCTGTTCAATCAACACAAGAAACACTAGCTTTTCTAATCTTTTTGTATTCTATCCATTTTTCTTTTTATTTATTATACAATTAACAAAAGCAAAAAAAGGCCTCTAACACTAGCTTGCTCTATTCTTTTTCTATTCTGTCTGTTTTCATTTTATTTATTATATAAACCTTGCTACGTGTACTGTGTTAAGCTAACTGAGACTTGTTATAGCACTTGCATATCATTGCTCTTTTGTTGATTTTGATTTCCTCCATTGTCCTCATTTGGATAAAAGCGTCTGCTAAATGACTAAATGTAAGACGACCTGTAAAGTTCAATGCTTTCTCTGATCTGAATCTTCACGGATGTGTCACTTTGACCTGTTTATGGAAGCGGTGACTTTATTCTGCCGCTGGTCTTCATGGCTCGTGTGGATCACGTCTGAGGCGCCACACTCATGGAATAAATGACATCTGAATGTTCTCATAGTGCTCTGTTTGCTGTTTAGCTCAAGACAGGGCGGCTCTCCGGGTGCGTACGACCGCAGCTTCAGGTGGAAATATCACCAGTTCCGCTTCTTGTGTCATGTGAGTAGTTCAGGTCTTGAGCTAGAGCAACATTTTTGTCATTTAGCATCAGCAAGTTAATGCATGGCCTGCTATTTCTTCTCTCTCTACGCAGTCCAACGCGCTGCCCAGTCACGTGAAGATCTCCGTATCCCGACAGACTCTGTTTGAGGACTCGTTTCAACAGGTGAGTATAATGACAAACCAAACTGGTCCCCAGATTATGGATGTTAACTAAGTTTTCATAATCCTTCTAATTGTATGAGAACAGGGAAGTCCACACCACAACTATAACAATAACACCACAGAGGAACAATATCATTAGAATCACTTTCAAAGCTTTGAATGATAAAACATCCACACGATGTTAAAGAGCTTGAGCAAATTAGAATAAACAATGTGATTGTCCACTGGTGTGGATGCTAGTATAGTTGTAGCTAAACTTCTCTTTAGATGGGGCCCTATGAAATCTGTTTTATTTTTTCCCAAATTCATTTTTTCTGGATTCCGTTTTGTTCCATTTAATTTTTTTCTAGACTCTGTGTTAATGGTTAAATTAAATTTTATTCCTCAAAAAGCATGTCTAATTAGTTGAAATCATGAAATGTACACAACTTAACAGCGATTTATTTAAAAGTTTAACAAAAATTAAATTTTAAGGCCCGATGAAATGTTTCTCAAATTTAGTTTTATTTTTACCAAATTCTGTTTTCCCCATTAATTAATTGGATTCCATTTTAATGGTTTCATTTAATTTTAATTATCAAAAACATCTCTAAATAATTAATTTATAAAAAACCTTTTTTTTTTCTTATTTTTTTTTCTTCCAGAAATACTGTGTTGTGTATTTACATGTTTCTGGTAAATAAATTCTAGTAAATCATTTTTCTGGTAAATATTTCTTAAAAATACTGTTTTAATAATAATTTTAGTAGTAGTACTATCAATATCTTTCTGTCACAGTTTCTTCACGTTAAACCAAACTTTTATTTTGATGGGTCGTTGCGAAGAGCTTTACGTTTCTCTGTTTATATGATATGACGATAGGTTTCCACAAAAGAAATGGTAAAATGTTCTAGAGCTTGTTCATGTGTTCACTCGTAGGCTGAACATGCCGTGCTTCAGTGTGTGTGTGTAGTAAACGAAACCATTCATTCACACAGAGACAAGCAGAACATGCAGGATTCATATTTTAGTATTTATTTAATTGTATTATTTTGCGGCTTAATATTCACAGACACTAGTCCATATCTTATTTTGATTTACTTTGTATCCATCCAAAATTAGAATTCTGTGACATTCCGTGTTATACAGTACATTCCATTTTTATGACTGAATTCCGCGATTCCGTCCGCGTCTTCCACATCGCGAAAATCATAGGACCCTATTTATAGTTATCATTCTTGGTGTGAACAGGCCTTAAGGGTAATATAATTTTATTCTGACCTCCTGAGGTGGACAAACAACATTTCTAAACATCATTTTCACGTTTATAATGAGAATGGCGTGGTGTTTCCTCTCAGATCATGAACATGAAGCCGTATGACCTGCGCCGGAGGCTCTACATCATCATGAGAGGAGAGGAGGGGCTGGATTACGGAGGAATAGCCAGGCAAGTTCAGTGTGAGCTCCTGTGGCGTCTCGCTGCTCGTCAGTGTTTCTGGTTTCGGGGCGGCTGTGGTGTAACTTTGCTCGTTGGTGTCTGGAGCTCGTAGTTGTCTTCCTGTGTCTGTGTCTGTCTCCTGTGTCCTGTCAGTGGTTTTACCCTATGGTAGGTTACGTCATGCTGTTCTACCACAGGGTAGAACCACGGACCGGATGTCTGGAGGTGTCTGCGTCGACCAAACCACCCCACCCCCAATCATCCTTTGCCCCTAAAGCTTCTGTCCAAACACCCCTGGGGTCAAAGGTCAGGGCTTGGGTTCTGTTGTACTACTTGTGATTTAATGTGTGTGTTTGTGCTGTCGTCATCTTCATCACTTTATGTTGCACCTGCACTGTTTTTACATACAAAATAAGCTGAAACTTTCGTTTTCTTGTCTGGGAATTTCTTTAATTCTTATATAGTAGATGTGAGTACTGTCCATCAAATTGTGTTTCATTTGTTTTTCATTTTTAATAATTGTTTTGATTCAAATTTGTATTCTACAAAATGTTTCCTTGTGACCCTGGACCACAAAACCCAAAATAAGGGTCGATTTTCTTGAAATTTGAAATTTTCGAAATATTGAAAATCGCCTTTAAAGTTGTCCAAATGAAGTTCTTAGCAATGCATATTACTAATCAAAAATTAAGTTTTGATATATTTACTGTAGGAACTTTACAAACTATCTTCATAGAACATGATCTTAATATCCTAATGATTTTTGCATAAAAGAAAAATCTATCATTTTGACCCATACAATGTATTGTTGGCTATTGCCACAAATAAACCCGTGCTACTTATGACTGGTTTTGTGCTCCAGGGTCACATTTGTGTTTTTTCTGTAAATGTGTTTTCATTTGGTTTTGTTAGCGTCCCTCACATGTGTCTCACAGAATGATTGTGCCTTTCTGTACAAAACTGAAATTACTAAAAACATAACTGTTTTTTAATGAATGAGTTGGAGTGAATAGTGCAGCCAAAATGTGTCCAGCATACATAGATATTAACATAACATACTGTGTTTTAAAAGCTTCCCAGGATGCATCTCATGAAGTTGATTGACAGAATGCACATTATGTAGTGTGTAGAGCTGCATGTGGGTTATTTCATAGTTTTTATGACTTTACTGCTCTTCTAAAATGTGGGAAATAATAAAAATAAATGAAGAGAAAGTTAAGTTACAATGTAAATATTTCTGAATTGGTATTTCCTTTGCTGTTGTTAACAAGTGACGTGAGTTTTCTGTTCTTTCCCATTACTCTCATAAGTAGTTAGGCTTCTGTCAGGCCTCAAACAATTAAATGTTCCCTTTACTGTAGACATCTGTTGAATACTTTCATAAATCATTCCTAATTTATACTAATAAGCTACATGCTGATTTGTAAGTTTTCAAAGAATTCCCCAAACTATTTCTATTTTTGTGTAATGTGCCAGCACAGTTTGTCAGTCGGTGATATGGGAATATTTAAGTGTATGTATGGTGATCTTTAGCTGGTATTGTAATGTGATGTTACTGACGTTCTGTATTTCTGTCTGTAGGGAGTGGTTTTTCCTGCTGTCTCATGAGGTGTTGAACCCCATGTACTGTCTGTTTGAGTACGCCGGTAAAAACAACTACTGTCTGCAGATTAACCCTGCTTCTTCCATCAACCCCGACCACCTCACCTACTTCCGCTTCATCGGACGCTTCATTGCCATGGTGAGACCGCCTTAAGACTGGTAGCTTCCCTCTGCATTGAACTAAACTGTGCTCTCTTTCAGTCTGTGTTTCTGTACATCTGTGTGTGTGGTTGGGTGTGAGAATGAAATCATTGTGTTTTGATATAGTGACTGGTCTTATATTAAGATCAAGAGTAATGCAGAATATCATCGAGATTCTCTGTGCTGTGTTATATTTGTCCTCAGCTCTCGTGTTTCTCCTGTTTTGTGCAACAGACTGTGTGACTCGGGGAGCCTGTGTTTGTTTTGGAGATCATTCCCACAGCTCTGTGCTGTTACATTAAACAGTTAGCTGTCCCTTTACAACAAATATAGAGTGAGAGAAGAGAATTGAAGAAAAGCAAAACTGGAGTATTTAATGATGTTACTCGGAGGAATGAGAATCATAAATTTTGGGAATGTTTGCACACGCGCTATTTATGAATGATTGGAATTTATTAATATACACACATTTAAAATCAAATCTGAGGTTTACAAATGTTTTGAATCCAGAGGAGAGTTTTCCATTTCATGTGAAAATCACACTAAATTTACTCGTATACTTATGAACGTTCAATGATTTTGACATAATGATCGGATGATAATAAACCACACTGTTAAATTACAGACGAGTTTAGCATCACAGTCCAGATACACTCAGAAGCAAGATACATATGTCCTGTTTCAGTCAGAAAACATTGTTGTTTTCTTTAGTATTATCTAACACGGATCACTAAAAATAATGAAGCATTTCTAAGACAATGTTATGGTTTCGTTATTGAATGTTAAACTGTTATTGCAGCCATTTGTGTTATCGTGACAAACATTTATTTATGGTGACCTTTAAAATGGGTTCCAACAATACCCTAATGACTCTTGAAATTGGGCTTGATACAATGCAAACACATTTAAATAGACATGAATGCTCATAATAGCCAACAGTTCACCCTCCAGCCATGAAGTCATTCTGTATTTGGAGCCCTGAAAACAGATTTATCCTGTAAAGCCTGAGCGTATGTGTGAAATCTTGCATGCTGCTATAAAAAACATGTTGAATTCCCAGGAGTATGTAATTAAATCAAAATTAACATTTAGTTTTTTCATTAAATGTTACAATTGTATGTGTGTATATATATATATATTATTTATTTTTTTTTTTTTCCAGTAAGATTTTTAATGTTTTTTAAAGAAGTCTCTTCTGCTCACCAAGCCTGCATTTATGTGAAATGCAAAAACAGTAACATTTTGAAATATTTGTACTATTTAAAAAACAGTTTTCTGTTTGAATATATTTTCAAATGTAATTTATTCCTGTGATTTCAAAGCTGAATTTTTAGCATATTTATGTAGCTTCTTAAGTGCAGTACCAAATGAAAAAAATATGATCTTTAAATAAAATAAGAAAAATTTACACATCGTTCTGTTAAAAAACCGTTCCTGTTCATTTCAAACATGCAATTTTCATGATCCCTTATTTAGTTAAAATTATTAACATATTTGCATATTCTGCGAGGGGTATGTAATCTTATGAGCACAACTGTGTGTATATATATAGAAAAGACTGGGCAAAAGGTTGTCTAATAACCAAACAAGTCTCAATCCCTTCTTCTCCAGCATCCTGTCATATACCATAATAGGGAAGAACTACTATTATTTGTTTTATGACCTCTGACCTGTGATCTGCTCTCTGCAGGCACTGTATCATGGGAAGTTCATTGACACGGGCTTCACTCTGCCCTTCTACAAGCGCATGCTTAACAAGAAACCCACCCTGAAGGACCTGGAGTCCATCGACCCTGAGTTTTACAACTCCATCATGTGGGTCAAGTGAGTATCGAGACTGCAGACTGCACTCGCTGACGTCAGTCAAAACAAACACGACATTGATGCTGATGTGCGTTCACAGAGAGAATGATCTGGAAGAGTGTGGCGTGGAGCTGTACTTCGCTCAGGACATGGAGATTTTGGGCAAGGTGACGACACACCAGCTGAAGAACGATGGAGAAAATGAACTGGTCATGCAGGACAACAAGGAGGAGTACATTAGGTACAGATGCCCCATGTTTAGATGACACCAGTATCACTGGTCAATTAATCAGACGCCTTTTATCCAGTGACGTGCTTTTTATGTTAGAATACTTATCTAATTCCAGTTTAATATGCAACTCCAGTATAAGAGTCTGTTTGAGAAACCTGTTTGAAAAAAGTCATTATTTTTGCAACTCGGTCTGGTGCTACCTTTATTCACCTTTTTCAATTCTGAACCTTTTTTGTGTCATTTAAAGGGGTTATGAACTGCCTGTGTTTTTTATTTTGTACTGTTCTCTGAGGTCCCCTTATAATGTTATCAAGATTTTTACATAAAAAAACATCATTTAGTAATAAGCTATTTTCTGTCCTGTTTTTGACCCCCCTCATCTGAATGCTCTGTTTGGAGGATTGTAGACTCAGAAGTAAATGCCCACTGATATGATTGGCTAATAGTTGTGTATGTTTGACAGCGTACATCCTTCACAGATGTCAAAAATGCATAAATAACTCAATACATATCAAACAATCTCTTTAAGAGACAAAGCAATAGTGATCACATAATGAAAACAGTTACTCGCACTTGTGTTGCATCATTACTGTCGTATCCAATATAGTCGCACAGCATCGTCTTTTAGTTTCAATCTTTCTGAAAATCCCACGTCGAATTGTTCCTTGTTTGTAAACGAATCTGTGGTAAAATGAAGTGAACAAAGGACCGAGTTCTTACTGACGCGTATGGATCTTCATTTAAAATAGTTCATTGTCTTTCCTAACAATGGGATCAGACGTAGAGTTGGTGGGTGGGGCTAAACAAGCAGTTATGTAAAATCGGTGGGCGGTGCTAAACAGGCAGCGACGTAGAATTGGTGGGCGGGGCTAAACAGGCAGCAATGAAGAATCGGTGGGCGGGGCTAAACAGGCAACGATGTAGAATCGGTGGGCGGGGCTAAACAGGCAACGATGTAGAATCGGTGGGTGGGGCTAAACAGGCAACGATGTAGAATCGGTGGGCGGGGCTAAACAGGCAGTGATGTAAAATCGGTGGGCTGGACTAGAATCGATGTATAATCGGTGGGCGGGGCTAAACAGGCAGCGATGTAGAATCGGTGGGCGGTGCTAGAATCAATGTAGAATCGGTGGGCGGGGCTAAACAGGCAGCGATGTAGAATCGGTGGGCGGTGCTAGAATCAATGTAGAATTGGTGGGTGGGGCTAAACAGGCAGTGATGTAGAATTGGTGGGCGGGACTAAACAGACAGCTATGTAGAATCGTGGGCGGGGCTAAACAGGCAGTTATGTAGAGGCAGGCGTTGATCTTCTTCTTCTGTGGAGGCGGTGCTTATGCACACTATTACATCATAGAGTCGTACAGTCCACAAGCTGTTGTTTTGGCAGACTGCATTCAATATAAGCTGTTTTTAGACTAACGAGAAAGTTTTGAGCTCTGAAACTTACAGGATGTTTTTATAGTACAATGACCTCTTTATATGTCAAAAGATCAAGGGAATTTTGGTTTCTCAGTTCATGACCCCTTTAAAATGTATTGTTCCTTTAACACAGTGATTTTAAACTCGTTGCGTGTTTTTCCTGCAGTCTGCTCACTGATTGGCGCTTCACACGCGGGGTGGAGGAGCAAACGAAAGCCTTCCTGGATGGGTTCAATGAAGTCGTGCCTCTGGAGTGGTTGCGTTATTTTGATGAGAAAGAGCTGGAGGTGGGTGTTTTAGTATTTTTAGCAAGGACTTGACATAAAGTGTCATTAAAAAACCCTTGTCTATATAGAGATACAAATGTTGAGGGAATGGATGTGAATAACTCAGGTTTTGGGCAGTGTGGTTAAGTTTGGACTTGTTTTAGGCGTACTGATGATATCTTTATCAGGTTGTGAGGTTGATGGTGTGTGATTGTTTCTTGCTCCAGCTCATGTTGTGTGGGATGCAGGAAATCGATCTGAACGACTGGCAGAAGAACACCATCTATCGGCATTATACCAAAAACAGCAAGCAGATCCACTGGTTCTGGCAGGTAATGCAGTCTCAGGTGTTTTTATGCACTCACAGCTACTGCTCCTGTCTCTCTCTTTTTAATATATTGTTTATATTTCATTATGTGTCACACAGGTGGTAAAGGAAATGGACAATGAAAAGAGAATTCGCCTCCTGCAGTTCGTCACAGGAACTTGTCGCCTGCCAGTTGGAGGTTTTGCAGAACTGATAGGTAGAGTTATAATATCAGACACAACAGATCCATGTGTCATACAGTACAGTATGAAATCACTGCATGCTATCAAGATGTCAGATGGCTTTATATTTTATATATACTTATATTTATATTAGGGCTGTCAAAATTAACACTTTATTAACGCAAATTCATTTTAACGGCACTAATTTTATTAACGTGCGATTAACACAGCGCACATTTTCTGTTTGACCCATGACCTAACCCGTAGTTGGAGAAATGGAGATGCACATTGTGTCCTACTTAGCGACTTTTTTTTTCTCCTTCAAAAAAGCGCCTAGCGACAAATCTTTAGTGTTTGCCCAAACCTTATTTAGTTTCTGAGACTCGCCGGTACTACGAGGTCTTGCTCTCCCAGCGCGCGCACACCTCTCTATCTCTGCGTCTGCTCTGTTCAGCGCGTGGCGGAGAGGAGCAGCACTTTCAGTAAAAATAGATATTATGTTGCGTCTCTAATTTTACAGGCAAGTATAGCCTGTGAAAAACTAAGTATAAAACTATACTTGCCTCTAATTTTACAGGCAAGTATAGTAAAAATAGATATTATGTTGCGTCTCTAATTTTACAGGCAAGTATAGTAAAAATAGATATTATGTTGCGTCTCTAATTTTACAGGCAAGTATAGTAAAAATAGATATTATGTTGCGTCTCTAATTTTACAGGCAAGTATAGCCGAAATCACAGCACAGCTATTGTCATTATCGTATGTGTATTTGATTTCATCAGCCGACAGCTGGATTATCAGGATTTTTGTGCAGATTAACATCTTGGAAGGGAGAGCTGAGTCTTAATGAACCGTGTTTCAGTCACTATTTCATATTCATTCTGTTGTCTGACAACAGAAACAGTCAAATATATAAATTAAAACAGTTTTATTGAGAATTTAGCTGCATCACAATACAGTATGTGGGCACAGAGAGGCAAACAAGTGTAATAATAAATAATATAGGCTACATTTTGTATGTTCAGAAGAAGTGAGCTGTCCTGCGAAAGTGTAAACAGGTTTGTGTCAGTAAATTGCTCAGTGCAAAGAAAGAGAAGTAATGGGAACCTAGTATTTCTTTTTTCATGTGTCTAATAGACATGAACAAGTTCTTTGAAAAACATCTATGACCTTTGAAATATGTCTACTCTTCATGCTCTGTTGACTATGGTTTCACTAATAATAAACATACATTTTTGTCCATGCCCATGTTGATTAGAGTATTAAAAACATGAAAAGTATTAATTTAAGGTACATTTAGAACAGATAAAAATGTGCGATTAAGTTGCGATTAATCGCGAGTTAACTCATGACAATCATGCGATTTAATCGCGATTAAATATTTCAATTGATTGACAGCCCTAATATATATATATATATTAGTGCTGTCAATCGATTAAAAAATGTAATCGCGTTAATCAAAGTCTTGGACTGTGATTAATCATGATTAATCACCAATTTAAAATACTTGGATTTACCTGTAAATGTGTTGAAATAAACAAATGCATGACAAACTAGTTTAAGGAAACATAACCTTTCACACCTCCGCAAAGTATGAGACATAATCCTTATTATTCTTTTGTTTTTATTCAGCCATTATCAGTCTTTATACTGGCAATAAAACATTTACCAAGCCACATCACTTCAATCCCAGTATACATTTACCCAACTATTATCAAAAGTATTTCTAAATAAATGCAACAAAACATTTTCTTGCGACCTAACGTGAAATATTATGACAAAATGCATTATGAAGAAGAACTGCACCTGTTCTGCAGATGCATTAGAGCTAATATTAGCATCATGCTCCATAAGACAATTTATGAGAGTAATAGTACACTTTTACTCAGAACTCCCTTCAAACCACCATCGAGTGTTTGTAATAACCTCCTTTTGCGATCACATGTGGAATTTGGTCGTTTACTGTTGTTAAAATATGCTTTTTATAGCCTTTTATATCGCTGCAAAAATGAGCATTTCAGATGTAAGTTATATAGTAAGTTACTATAATCTATAATTGCTGTTGTCATGTTTATTTCTGCTGTGTTGTATGCTCTGGCTGAAACTCACGTTGTTTGTGATGTTACAAGCGTCTCTCCGTTCTGAAGTTGCCAGGTATACATTCCAAGTATGATACACATTAGTAAAAGGATCTATTTTAAGTTGTATTTGTCTATATACACTTTGGGAGGCCGCGGTAGATCATAAAAGTAGCCCAAAAAACCGCAACCCTCGGCTCTGTAATTTTTCCCGCGACTATTTTCAAAATAGCCCACGAACACTTGTGCCACAGCCGCTACCCTGACAACACTGTTCACTATCCTCATCACACACTGATAGATAACCTTCCGCGCTGCGATGACGGGAAGAAGTTGGGGTCAAACCTTATCAAACGATTAATTTGCGTTAAAAAAATATTAACACGTTAAAGTTTTTAGATTAATCACATGTGTTAACGCATTAAAGTTGACACCCCTAATATACAGGTGCTGGTCATATAATTAGAATATCATCAAAAAGTTGATTTATTTCACTAATTCCATTCAAAAAGTGAAACTTGTATAATGTATACATTCATTCCACACAGACTGATATATTTCAAGTGTTTATTTCTTTTAATTTTGATGATTATAACTGACAACTAATGAAAACCCCAAATTCAGTATCTCAGAAAATGTGTGTGTGTGTGTGTGTGTGTGTTTCAGGAAAAATACATATTTGTGACAATCATTTAACTTTGATGCAAAACTCATCTGAAATTAACGTAATAGATACATTTTGCTTTTTTAAAAAAGAATTTAGATTTTTAATAATTTAATAAATTTTTAAATAATTTTGATTGAGTATGTGAAAAGATGGTCAAACTAAATATCATATGAGCTAAATACAATATGGTTTGTAGTAAATGATAAACTTAAAGAAAAACTATTTGTTTGATCATTTTCTTTTTCTTACAGTAACTTGGGTAACACTAAATTAGTGTTGAGTCTTCCCAGCATGCAGCTTTGAGCTCTTCACATGTGACCTGAGTTCGGTCCTCACTGTAGACGTGTAAATCGTTTTAATAGTTCCTCTTTTGATGATCTTGTTGTTTAGGAAGTAACGGACCGCAAAAGTTCTGCATAGACAAAGTGGGGAAGGAAACCTGGCTGCCTAGAAGTCACACCTGGTGAGACTGAATCTCAAAGACAGTACAAAATAACTCTCTTCACAGAAGTGTGTTTGTGCTTATTCATCCCTCCTGCCTTACAATTTCAGCTTTAATCGACTGGATCTGCCCCCCTATAAGAACCTGGAGCAGCTCCGAGAAAAGCTTCTGTTCGCTATCGAGGAAACCGAGGGATTCGGACAAGAGTGATTATATCTCGGCACCGAAGGGACAGGACCAGCAAAATAACTCATTTCTTTTGAACAGGCCATTAATGTGGACTGAATGAACACTGTTGATTAGACTAGCAGCAGATTTACAATTCAAACACTAGTTCACCTAAAAACTCACCTCATTTATTCACTCCACGTCATTCAAACCGAGGCGCTGTTATTTTTCTGTGCAACACAAACGAAGAGTTTTGAAAAGAGCTTTGTCTTCAACGTTTGTGTTCCACTGAATAAATAAGAGCATGCTGGTCTGTAATGAGATGAGGATGAGCGAACAACAGCTTCATTTTTGGGTTAACTGTAGAGCCGAGACGCTGATGGACCAGCAGCAGATAAAGGATTTGTTTGAATGTAATATTTCATTTGGTAAATTCAGGGGATGATGATTTCACCTTACATTTCTATGCAGAGAAAGCAATGCAAATTATGACACAGTTCACAGCATAACCAGATTTGTAAATCAAGTCGAAATGAATTCCCTGAATCAAAATGTAATGGATCCTGATTTTCCAGTGTGAGGGGACAATCTCAAACTCTCTGCTTATAATGCAGCATCCAATACAGAAATATTACTACTACTAAAATAAAGCACAGCGAATCTTCAGTTGCAGATGTCATGAGCCGCAGCGCTGGCTCGTGTGTCGTGTCAGTGTGTGTATATGGACTAGAAGACCACTGAGAGGAGAGAAAATAATTGTTTTAAAGAGACTGAGCAGACCTGATTTCATTATTTTGGGACATGCCATGCAACATGTATATAGCTGAAATAAACACAGTCTGTGGATGATTTTAAATATTAAAAAGCTTTCAAATCTTGTTCAGTTTGTTTGGTATTTATATGAACTTTTTTTTATGCTGTCCCTAATACTTCTGTCACTACTACTATCTGAACAAGCAACTATTGATTTATTAACAAGTTTATTTTCAAGTTTATTGTTAATTCTAATGGAAATGATATGGGTGCACATGATGTGAAATTTGGTGCATTTACCGTAAGTTATGATTTCCATAATTACTAAAGGACAATCTACTCTTATGCTCTTACATCTTTAGATTTGGAATTATGCGTTTTCTGTCGGGGAAGTCGTGGCCTAATGGTTAGAGAGTCGGACTCGTAATCCAAAGGTTGTGGGTTCGAATCTCAGGTCCGGCAGGGATTGCTGGTGGGAGTGCATCCTCCTTCAATACCACGACTGAGGTGTCCTTGAGCAAGGCACCGAACCCCCAACTGCTCCCCGGGCGCTGTAACATGGCTGCCCACTGCTCCGGGTGTGTGTTCACTTAGGATGGGTTAAATGCAGAGAATACATTTCACTGCTGGTTATATACTCTATATAATCGTGTATGTGACAAATACAACAATTCTATTTTTCTATTCTATTCTATGACAACACTATTAACGCAGAAATGAATCGGTGTGATTTGAGTAATAAATAGAGACACAAAAAAGTAAGTTATGTGTAGAAATCTATTTAAATCTACTTAACTTATTTAGGTTTAATTGTATGCATTAGTTAAAGAACTGTTAGCTACATTAAACTTTTTTTCATTTTATAGTTTTTGTTTCAAGGATGTGAATGCTTTCTTAAGTTGGAATAAAATAATTCCAACATGGTGTGAGTGCACCTTTTGATCAGAGCAGCCTTGGGTCACTAACAAAATGTTCAGTAGATCAAAAATAACATGAAATTTAAAATAAATATAAAAAACTTGCATTATACCAATGTTAATTTGAAGGCTGATCAATGCCTTTATCTTTATACCACTATATTGTAGACGTATGTTTTAACACAGATCAAATATACAGTTTGAAGACTGGTCAGAAGTGCCCTTATTTTCAATTTCAGGTTAAATATTCAACCGTAATTCTGTTTATGATGACATTCAGGATTTCAGATCATTGATTATGCAGCACATTTCTCAAGTTATGTTCAGCTCTAAAATATATATCAGTTAAATATTGTTCTTTTGTGGAGAAAACGTCTCTCTTGATCATTCTCAGCTTCACTGTTAACCGTCCGCTCCTGTGGCCCACTTTACATCTTAGATCTGAACATGTATTTGTGAATCAATATGAATCTGAATGTTCACAAGAATTATTTATTCAGTAAACAAACAACTAGATGGCATCGTGGGTAAAAAATGAACTGCAAACTCAAAGTTGAACTAGGCCTATGTATATAGCTCTTCATCTTCAATATGGTTATTTCACAGAAATTTATATAAAGTGTAAAATCTTTTTAAATGTCCATGTTCACTTGATTAATAGCTGAAATTAGCACGTTTAAACATTAAAAGTGATTACAGACACAATATAAAAATAGCCAAATGGAACTATATTGTCAAAAAACATACAGAGCATATCTTTATGCATTT